>JANAVB010006903.1:0-56815 GCA_029216955.1 Iris pallida | reverse complement strand
AGCTGCCGGGGCTGGAGCTGATGATTGGTGCATCTGACTGTGGGACCGCTTCCTGCTTCCGGTCCTATCCACGATCCTCTGGGAGGTGTACTCATGCCTTGTAACGCCCCAGTCCCAAAATACGTAGGACTAGGAACGTGGACATGCCAGCTGTATTCATACGAAGTATACTCCAATATATGGAAGCCTCGTATAAAATACATAAGCTGTAAAATGCAGTAGAACCATAACTAATCTCATCCACATGAATAAATGAATAAAAGATCTCATATAAAGATAATAAATTGTCTCGATACAATATGTTGGGCGGAGACAAATCTACTACCAAAAAAATAAGAAAATAAAATACATGGAAAATAAAATGAGCGGCGAGCGAAGCGAAGACGATCCAAGTGCAATCATCCTCGAGAATAGCAACGAACACGGCTAGAGCTAAAGCACCTGCGAAAGACAATAGCACACACCTGGCAAGACAACCAGGTCCTCAGAGGGACGTAACAAGACACATCATAGCATGCCATATAAACCGAATAAATATTGCTCAATAAATAAGTAAATCGAATTTATGACATAGTCCAATACGCACCTACTGAACGAGCGTACCATCCCCCCAACCAAACAAGGACAGGAGATGGTAAACTAATTCACGGCGACGTATCTTTCCATGCTAAGAATTCGATATGGTATCCGGACCCCAACAAGGTTCAATACCTTCTCATCGAAGTAGTAAGTCACACCTACAACCAAACAAGGACAAGATGTGACGAACTAATCCGCGACAAGTTATTGTTCCAAGCCACGGTCAGATACAAGTACCCAAACCAAAAGTACTCATACCTAACGGATAGGGTAGCCTACCATACTAAGTGAAATGTAGTTAAGAACAATCCTTCCTGCGCATGAGCCCTGGCTGAATAGGATCGACGTAGTCCCCCTTAGGCACCAGAGGCCCCAGCAGGAAGAGCATGACGTTCCGCAGAATCGTCAGTGGCCGTCAGTAATCTTGGGTCATCAACCCCGTATCTCCAGCGGAGAGTCCGGGTCATAAGGGAAGTGCATCGAAGCCCATACGCTAAGGAATTGTCCTCCCCGCCCAATGCCTACTGTGTTGTATCCACAACACAAACCACTATAACCGCTAAGTCAAACTAGCATACAACCTCTATTAGCGGTTATTCCTATCGCACGGCTTGTACGTACTGGTGGCCAGCCAATCACACACTTTTGGGTTCTACATGCGACGTACAACTTCGTGTTTACAACGTGTCAAGGCCAATGAATGCGACACACAAGGTGGTCCCTTAAATCTAGGTTTAATTTGTAAGAAAAATAATACACAGCAGGAAATATAAAAGAACAGTTATGCCATGTATCACAGTTTATAAAAAAATAATAGACATGCATGAAATATGAGCTAAAAATAATTAAACAGCTAATGGCAAGGTGTCTTGCCTGGTAGTACGCCTGGTGTGCTGCGAGTATCACTGTGGCACGAACTGCAAATTTCGGTGTAACAACTGTACAAAGGAGACCTCGGATGGTGACACGGTCGGTTCCATTGGGTCCAGAAGGGTCAACTTGGTTAGGGTGGACATAAGGTAGACTTTGAATTGGCGAAGGAATAGTAATAATGGGCCTAGTCACGGGTTGGAGAAAGATCGAAGGAATTTGGAAGAATAATATATATATAATTTTAGGAAAGTATTTCTAAAATGAGAAGTTATATTTACTAACAAAATACTATTTGAAAAATAGAGAAATAACTCGATTTAGACTAGAAGTCAAAGTCTGTAAAAATAGATAATAACTATACGTCATAAAATATTTTAAATAAATCTTTTAAAAACATTAATACTCATTTAGGTCAAAGCTATATATTTAAATTAGCTAGAAAAATAATATAGTAATAATTTTATGGTTCCAAAAATCCATTTTGAAAATAAGTATAGGGTCAAGCTCTAAAATCGTATTTTTGTTACAAAAATAAATTCCAAAAATTTATTAGTAAAATTATTCATACGTAGTTAAAAACAATATAATATTGATAATCCCTATATCCTATTATCCATACTACATAATACATATATATAATAACTAGCATTAAAATAATAATAATAATAATAATAATAATAATAATAATAAATCATAATAATAATACACAACAACAACAGTACCTGTGTTGTACTGCTGTAGAAAAAAATATTCAAATAAATAATTAAATAAGTAAAATAAAAATTTGGACAGAAGAGGCATATGTGTTCTCCTCTTTCGAGGAGAACCTCTCAAACTAAGAAAATAAAAATTCGAGAGGGGCCTTCTCATCTGTACGAAACCAAGGAAAGAGACATGAAGTGAAAAACCAAAACAAAAATATCAGAACACACAAAAGAAAACATCTGCCAACAACAAAGAAATAAAGAATAAAAATATAAAGATCAATTAAGTACACTAGTAACACTACTTCGGAAGGGCTGCTCTCTCTTGGGAAGAGAGAGTGAAGGAGAGAGAGAGAGAGACACGAAAAGGAAAATGAGGGGAAAGCGAGGGAGAGAAGCTAGAGGGAGAGGGGGGTTCTCAGCGGGGACTCGGTGAGGCGGCGCGCGGCGTTGGAAGAAGAAGGGGGCGACGGGGCGGAGCTGACGGTCGGGGCGGAGGCTGGACAGTGATGGCGGGAAGCGGCGGAGGTTGAGGGTCAGTGCCGGCGCTGCTCGCGGGGCGGAGCGGACGCGCGGCGGGCGAGGAGATCGGCGGAGCATATGAAGAGGGCGGCGCTAGTAGGCGTCTCGCCGGCGGCGTGGGGCCTGTCGTCGGGACGGGGTTTTTGGAGGTTTTTCATCGGCGGGGCAGGCGGCCAAGCGGGTGGCGACGGCGAGGTCGCGGCGGTCGGTGGTTGCAAAGGGCGGCGGGTCAGGCGGATGACACTGGTCGCCGGAAAAAGGAGGAGTCGGCGGTCAGCGGAGAGGTGGATGGAGCGGGGTTTTGGTCGAAGGTGGTTTGGGCGAAGGGTTTCGCCGGGACGGAGCAAGAGGTGGTGAGGGCGACGCTGGCTGGGGGCGAGCGCGCTGCTCCGGCGCAGTGGGCCGGACACGGCGGAGCCCGGCTCATCGGCGAGGTATGGGTTAGGGTTTTCTACTTTCCTTTCCCTATTTTCTATTTGCTTGTGGGTTTCCTTGGGTCGCCGGCGGTTTGCGCCGGTGACGGTGGTGGTTTTGGTGGTTGGGTTAGCCGGGGCGGTGGTGGTGGTGTTGTCCACTGGTGGCCGGGATATGGTGGCGGTGACGGCGGCTGTGGTGATGACGATGTTGTGGTTAGGGCGTCGATTATGGTATTGGCGGTGGTGGTTTTGATGGTGTGGCTGGGGGTTACAGGTGGCGAGGGTGCCGGGATTGGGTGTGCGGCGTGTTGGCCGAGAGGGGCTGGATATAGTTAGAATAGGCTCTAGATTAGGAATTGGTATATAGTGTCGGGTTTGTCGACACGTAGAAATAATGTATGTGTAAAGATGGAATAAGAATTTGGGACGTGGAACACGGACACGAGGCACGCAAAATTTGTGGAAAAATTTGTGGAAGATGAATAATGTGGAGGAGTACCTGCCTATTTATAGGATGTGGGAATTCCCACTTAGATATGGACTAGGAATATTTGAAACCCAAGTAGATAAATCATCTACTAATTTAAATCAAACTAATAAATCTAAATCCAAATAAAATCTAAATTTAAATCTAATTCCAAATCCAAATCAAATCTAAATCCAATTAAATCAAATCAATTAATCAAATTCCAAATATAGATATTAGCTTAATATATTTAAATGTTTCCATGGAATCAAATCAAATTTAAACTGTCACAATATTTCAAAAATATGTTTTCCAAAAATACTATAATAATTCGAAAATAATAAATCTTTTTGAATAATAAAATATTAATATTAAATAATTTCGAAAATACCTTATAATTAAATATTTATGAAATAAATATTTTTGCACGAAGAATTTTATTATTAATAACTGCTAAAAATAATAGGCTTTTTATGGCAAGAATAATAATTCTACATAATAAAATAAAAAATAATTGTTTTTCTAAAATATGTACGCTCGCACATATTCGCACTCGTCGAGCAAATTCGAAAAAGAAATAAAAGGTCGTGTGCGACGTATAATACGACTACGCGACGTACAATACAAAAAAAAAATTTAAATCGGTACTAATTTTAAATAAAAAAAATAGTAGAAATTTAGGGGTTTTACATCCTACCCAACTTAAAAGAAATTTTGTCCTCGAAATTAAGAATTAGTAGGGGGTTGAGAGGACACAAGGGGTATCAATGGGGATTCAATGACGACAATGTTTTTCGTAAAATCTTGTCGTAAGGAATCGCGATCTAGATCGTAGAAAATAATATAAGTATGGTCGGGGGTAGGTTGAGGATATGATTAAGAGACGATTGTAATCACTCTTAAATTCAAGTGATTAGAAAGTCAAGATGGTAGAATTTGGGTCGAGGGAAAGGACCAAAGAAATAGTCATATTGAGTGTTAATGGTCACAAGAGATAGGATAGCTAGAGAAATTTCTAGCACAACGCTTCCGTCCTCCTAAAATAGGTGAAGACGAAATCAATATATAGTTCGAAGGAGGCGTTTATCGAATACGAATACGTGATTCAAAAACGATTGAATAATTTCAAAAGAATTGTCAAGGCAGTCGTGGATGGGACTATAGAGGACAAGTTTAGCTATGTCCCGTCCACGTAGAATAATAGACAAAAGCGAACCAAAGTACACTCGGTTGATCAGACCATCATGCACCGGTTCTGATTAGACCATATGTTAGTGGACATGCCCAATAACATATGTCTTGAAACAAGCCTGATTAAATAATAAGCTTGCAAAAAAAGCTAGGCTACATTAGCATCATTAGTCAAGATAGTAAAAACATAGGCACGAGAGATTAAGATTGAATGAAAGCGGAATGATTCTAAGTCATATCTTGTGTTGGTCTCTATATAGTCGTCCTATAGTCTTTTTGTCTAAGTCCTTGGTTGGCTAGACGGGTTAGGTCCTCTAGATTCTAGGATCTAAATAAGCTTGCTACTATAGGTCACTAGGTCAAAAGGGGTTGCTAGTTCATAAGGTATTCTACCCAACTTAATTTAAACTAATGGTGTTTGGGACAACTAACTAATAGAGTCAACCTCTAGTAAGCACGAAGGAAGGATAATGATAGAAGGAATCAAGCAAGATGCAATCGATGAATCAAACGGTAGATTAAAGAAAGTGGTCAAGTATGTGGATGAGATCCTAGACTTCTAATCCTATACGCAGGCTTGCTTGGTACAGTAAAGTAACCAAACAATTTATCTAGACCTGCATGGGCCACCACAAAAACATGTAACGCCCCAGTCCCAAAATACGTAGGACTAGGAACGTGGACATGCCAGCTGTATTCATACGAAGTATACTCCAATATATGGAAGCCTCGTATAAAATACATAAGCTGTAAAATACAGTAGAACCATAACTAATCTCATCCACATGAATAAATGAATAAAAGATCTCATATAAAGATAATAAATTGTCTCGATACAATATGTTGGGCCGAGACAAATCTACTACCAACAAAATAAGGAAATAAAATACATGGAAAATGAAATGAGCGGCGAGCGAAGCGAAGACGATCCAAGTGCAATCATCCTCGAGAATAGCAACGAACACGGCTAGAGCTAAAGCACCTGCGAAAGACAATAGCACACACCTGGCAAGACAACCAGGTCCTCAGAGGGACGTAACAAGATACATCATAGCATGCCATATAAACCGAATAAATATTGCTCAATAAATAAGTAAATCGAATTCATGACATAGTCCAATACGCACCTACTGAACGAGCGTACCATCTCCCCAACCAAACAAGGACAAAAGATGGTAAACTAATTCACGACGACGTATCTTTCCATGCTAAGAATTCGATATGGTATCCGGACCCCAACAAGGTTCAATACCTTCTCATCGAAGTAGTAAGTCACACCTACAACCAAACAAGGACAAGATGTGACGAACTAATCCGCGACAAGTTATTGTTCCAAGCCACGGTCAGATACAAGTACCCAAACCAAAAATACTCGTACCTAACGGATAGGGTAGCCTACCATACTAAGTGAAATATAGTTAAGAACAATCCTTCCTGCGCATGAGCCCTGGCTGAATAGGATCGGCGTAGTCCCCCTTAGGCACCAGAGGCCCCAGCAGGAAGAGCATGACGTTCGGCAGAATCGTCAGTGGCCGTCAGTAATCTTGGGTCATCAACCCCGTATCTCCAGCGGAGAGTCCGGGACACAAGGGAAGTGCATCGAAGCCCATACGCTAAGGAATTGTCCTCCCCGCCCAATGCCTACTGTGTTGTATCCACAACACAAACCACTATAACCGCTAAGTCAAACTAGCTTGCAACCTCTATTAGCGGTTATTCCTATCGCACGGCTTGTACGTACTGGTGGCCAGCCAATCACGCACTTTCGTGTTCTACATGCGGCGCACAACTTTGTGTTTACAACGTGTCAAGGCCAATGAATGTTACATACAAGGTGGTCCCTTAAATCTAGGTTTAATTTGTAAGAAAAATAATACACAGCAGGAAATATAAAAGAACAGTTATGCCATGTATCACAGTTTATAAAAAAAATAATAGACATGCATGAAATATGAGCTAAAAATAATTAAACAGCTAATGGCAAGGTGTCTTGCCTGATAGTACGCCTGGTGTGCTGCGAGTATCACTGTGGCACTAACTGCAAATTTCGGTGTAACAACTGTACAAAGGAGACCTCAGATGGTGACACGGTCGGTTCCATTGGGTCCAGAAGGGTCAACTTGGTTAGGGTGGACATAAGGTAGACTTTGAATTGGCGAAGGAATAGTAATAATGGGCCTAGTCACGGGTTGGAGAAAGATCGAAGGAATTTGGAAGAATAATATATATATAATTTTAGGAAAGTATTTCTAAAATGAGAAGTTATATTTACTAACAAAATACTATTTGAAAAATAGAGAAATAACTCGATTTAGACTAGAAGTCAAAGTCTGTAAAAATAGATAATAACTATACGTCATAAAATATTTTAAATAAATCTTTTAAAAACATTAATACTCATTTAGGTCAAAGCTATATATTTAAATTAGCTAGAAAAATAATATAGTAATAATTTTATGGTTCCAAAAATCCATTTTGAAAATAAGTATAGGGTCAAGCTCTAAAATCGTATTTTTGTTACAAAAATAAATTCCAAAAATTTATTAGTAAAATTATTCATACGTAGTTAAAAACAATATAATATTGATAATCCCCATATCCTGTTATCTATACTACATAATACATATATATAATAACTAGCATTAAAATAATAATAATAATAATAATAATAAATCATAATAATAATACACAACAACAACAGTACCTGTGTTGTACTGCTGTAGAAAAAAAATATTCAAATAAATAATTAAATAAGTAAAATAAAAATTTGGACAGAAGAGGCATATGTGTTCTCCTCTTTTGAGGAGAACCTCTCAAACTAAGAAAATAAAAATTCGAGAGGGGCCTTCTCATCTGTACGAAACCAAGGAAAGAGACATGAAGTGAAAAACCAAAACAAAAATATCAGAACACACAAAAGAAAACATCTGCCAACAACAAAGAAATAAAGAATAAAAATATAAAGATCAATTAAGTACACTAGTAACACTACTTCGGAAGGGCTGCTCTCTCTTGGGAAGAGAGAGTGAAGGAGAGAGAGAGAGGCACGAAAAGGATAATGAGGGGAAAGCGAGGGAGAGAAGCTAGAGGGAGAGGGGGGTTCTCAGCGGGGACTCGGTGAGGCGGCGCGCGGCGCTGGAAGAAGAAGGGGGCGACGGGGCGGAGCTGACGGTCGGGGCGGAGGCTGGACAGTGATGGCGGGAAGCGGCGGAGGTTGAGGGTCGGTACAGGCGCTGCTCGCGGGGCGGAGCGGACGCGCGGCGGGCGAGGAGATCGGCGGAGCATACGAAGAGGGCGGCGCTAGTAGGCGTCTCGCCGGCGGCGTAGGGCCTGTCGTCGGGACGGGGTTTTTGGAGGTTTTTCATCGGCGGGACAGGCGGCCAAGCGGGTGGCGACGGCGAGGTCGCGGCGGTCGGTGGTTGCAAAGGGCGGCGGGTCAGGCGGATGACGCTGGTCGCCGGAAAAAGGAGGAGTCGGCGGTCTGCGGAGAGGTGGATGGAGCAGGGTTTTGGTCGAAGGTGGTTTGGGCGAAGGGTTTCGCCGGGACGGAGCAAGAGGTGGTGAGGGCGACGCTGGCTGGGGGCGAGCGCGCTGCTCCGGCGCAGTGGGCCGGACACGGCGGAGCGCGGCTCATCGGCGAGGTATGGGTTAGGGTTTTCTACTTTCCTTTCCCTATTTTCTATTTGCTTGTGGGTTTCCTTGGGTCGCCGGCGGTTTGCGCCGGTGACGGTGGTGGTTTTGGTGGTTGGGTTAGCCGGGGCGGTGGTGGTGGTGTTGTCCACTGGTGGCCGGGATATGGTGGCGGTGACGGCGGCTGTGGTGATGACGATGTTGTGGTTAGGGCGTCGATTATGGTATTGGCGGTGGTGGTTTTGATGGTGTGGCTGGGGGTTGCAGGTGGCGAGGGTGCCGGGATTGGGTGTGCGGCGTGTTGGCCGAGAGGGGCTGGATATAGTTAGAATAGGCTCTAGATTAGGAATTGGTATATAGTGTCGGGTTTGTCGACACGTAGAAATAATGTATGTGTAAAGATGGAATAAGAATTTGGGACGTGGAACACGGACACGAGGCACGCAAAATTTGTGGAGAAATTTGTGAAAGATGAATAATGTGGAGGAGTACCTGCCTATTTATAGGATGTGGGAATTCCCACTTAGATATGGACTAGGAATATTTGAAACCCAAGTAGATAAATCATCTACTAATTTAAATCAAACTAATAAATCTAAATCCAAATAAAATCTAAATTTAAATCTAATTCCAAATCCAAATCAAATCTAAATCTAATTAAATCAAATCAATTAATCAAATTCCAAATATAGATATTAGCTTAATATATTTAAATGTTTCCATGGAATCAAATTAAATTTAAACTGTCACAATATTTCAAAAATATGTTTTCCAAAAATACTATAATAATTCGAAAATAATAAATCTTTTTGAATAATAAAATATTAATATTAAATAATTTCGAAAATACCTTATAATTAAATATTTATGAAATAAATATTTTTGCACGAAGAATTTTATTATTAATAACTGCTAAAAATAATAGGCTTTTTATGGCAAGAATAATAATTCTACATAATAAAATAAAAAATAATTGTTTTTCTAAAATATGTACGCTCGCACATATTCGCACTCGTCGAGCAAATTCGAAAAAGAAATAAAAGGTCGTGTGCGACGTATAATACGACTACGCGACGTACAATACAAAAAAAAAATTTAAATCGGTACTAATTTTAAATAAAAAAATAGTAGAAATTTAGGGGTTTTACATGCCTCCTAGCTGCTCTCAAGACTGCATCGAACGTCTGGTGCTCGAACTGCTCAACCGCCAACAAGATCTCCAAATACAGTCCCTGCTGGAACCGTTGGGCCCTATCAAACTCGGTCACCACCAAGGTGGGGGCAAACCTACTGAGTCTAGAAAACTCCGATGCATAACTGTCGACTGTTCTGCCTCCTTGCTTCAAGTTGGTAAATCTGGTCTGCAGGTCGTACCGAGCCACAGCATCAAAGTACTTCGTCTGGAATCTCTCCCTAAACACTGCCCAAGCAATGGGTGCCACTAATCCCATGGCCTGAGCCGCCCACCAATTGCGAGCTAAATCCAACAACTGCAGGCGTACCACCGCCACCTTCTCATTCTCGGGTGTCCTAGCTGCTTCCAGAACCACCTCGGTATCCTGAAGCCATGCATCCGCGGCAATCGCATCCTCGGTGCCGTCGAAGAAAGGAGGGTTCAATCGCTTGAAGCTGTTCGCCGCCTGGTTCCCTGGATGTCCGCCTCGGGTCAAAGCATCTTGAACTGTCTGGTGCAGGACGTCGCTTCGACGATCCTGGGAAGCTATCAAGGTTCTAATGAGGCCTACTAAGGTACCATCATCTGGCTCTGCGGGCTGGACGGGCCGAACTGGTGACTCTCCTCCAGTAGGTATCACTCTGGAGGCTACCCCGGAATGCTGGACTTGATCTCCGGGTTGCTGCTGATCCGCGGGATGTGCTCCACCTCGTCGATCAGTAGGACCAGGTACAGTGCTGCTGAAGGAGATGACACAGAGAACAATAAGGAAAGGACCAGGACAGATCAATGATATAAACACAGGATCAGGGCAAGAATCCAGGGATTCAGAGGATACGAACAGAGAGCAAGGACGAGTACTGATTGAGACATCTATCTGGTAAACCCCCACACATCTTGATTTACAAGACCTGCATGGGCTACCACTTAAACCATGTCACGCCCCAGAACCAGAATACTGGAGAGCGGGGGCAGACATAGCCAACTACGTATATTGAAATAGAAACCACCTCGATATACGGTCACGGCTGTCTAGATATGTGAGGGTTTTCTACACGCCAATAGTCTCTTATGGTCATGAACAAGCCTAATGTCTCAATCACAGCAAGCAAATAAGTTCACAAGATATATGATCATTAAATATACAATAATAAGGCGTCCCAAATATCACATATTCAGCTGATCATGAAGCTAGTCGTTACAAAATGTTAGGACTAGCAAGAGTTTAGTCATACATGATCAACCCTAGGAATTGTCAATCATGTTTACAGCCCGTAGGCAGACAGTAAGTAAAAGTGCATCGAGCTAACAGGTGCTCCTCGGCTAAATGCCTCAAAAGAATAATTTTTACAATAAAGTGGGCAAAACAAAAAGAAAAACCCTCTCTTGGCCCGGGTTCCGTCTAGTTGTCACCATTGGGCTGGAAGCTTGGTAGATCCTCGGGAGCTGCTCCGAAATCTGGCCACACAAAACCAACTGGGTCAACCCCAGAAAGAGCAAGTGCCACAAGGGGGCCACGAAATAAGAACAAAAGCCAGCATTAACACAAGAAGATATAATATTAAAACTAGAATTATGAAAACATGTCAGGATGATATACGACGAAATAACCATGGAACTATTCCGATAGCCAGGTTACAACCCGTAAACCCAACAAGGACCGGGGTTGTAACCCTTCATCTGAACAGAGCTTGGTTTCCCACCATTTATCGGCAAGATAATAATGTAAGCAATCAAGACAGGAAACAATCTGGTACTGGATCAAGACATGCCCGGACTGGTTATACTTCATTCAGTCAATCACGGCCAAGCAGATACTACGGCTTACTACTTTAACTAACTAGGGTTATCACAGGCCTAATTATTAACAAGATGCAGTGAGATTGTTCCACAGCCACAAGCCCTGCAGACCATCCAGGCTACCCAGGACGAAAGATTAGGGTTGAATTCAGGTGGGTACATCGCCCGGGAGACAAATGTACCCTTAAGTGACTTAGAGGGTGCAACACTCGACGGTGCGCTGGAAATGTGCCCTACTCGACGGCAGCCTACAGATCCTAAGAGCACCCAGGTAACGGGATTGCCTGTAGCTGTGTCATCTCTTCATGACTACTGAGTTATTCTAGTTATTAACCTTAATCCATTTTAATAGGTGCTCCTGACCGTGGTACTCAGGAGTTCCATCCTAGACATGATGCAAGACTGGACAAGTGGATTAACAAGCAAGCAAGAAATAACCACCCACGGTGTCAAGATAGGTCAAGTTAAGTTATCAAGTCATGTCAAGTCAGGAGTGCGCCTCCACGGGCCACTATCAAGTCATGTTGGTCATGTCAGGAGTGCACCACTACGGGTCACTGTCGTGTTATGCTAGTTCCTTGCCATACCAAGCCATGTACAATAGTCATTCCAAACATATTAAGCAAAATCAAGTTCATGACAAAAGGCGTAAGGATATAAAATGGGCGTAAAATATCTAATAAAATATCAAAATACGGGGTTATAGAAGAGCCAAGCTTAAAGAAATAAAACCAAAACTCCAAGAATCAGTGGACTAAGCAAGGGGTCAAGGGGCAGCATACGTGCAAAAACACGCACACAAGGCTCACTCAAGTCTGCGTACCAAGGCACCCTCAAGTGAGCAGTGTACGTGAAAAGTCACACACACTCAAGGGGCAGCGTATGTAAAAAGTCACGCACGCTCAAGGGGCAGCGTATGTGAAAAGTCACGCACGCTACAGAGAAGCAGTTTGTGAAAGTCACGCACGCTCAAGGGAGGCAGCATACGTGAAAGTCACGCACGCTACAAGGAGCAGTGTGTGAAAGTCACGCACGCTCAAGGGAGGCAGCATTCGTGAAAGTCACGCACGCTACAGGGAGCAGTGTGTGAAAGTCACGCACGCTCAAGGGAGGCAGCATTCGTGAAAGTCACGCACGCTACAGGGAGCAGTATGTGAAAGTCACGCACGCTCAAGGGAGGCAGCATTCGTGAAAGTCACGCACGCTACAGGGAGCAGTGTGTGAAAGTTACGCACGCTCAAGGAGACACGCTTCCAACAGGAAGCATACTCAAGCCTGCGTACGCAGCGCTAAGGAGCGCACGTAGCTCAGTGTGCGTGAGCTAAGAAGCTCTGCACACTGCTCACTGTCTTCTCCAAACAGCAAGAACACCATGGCAGAACCCAAACTTCAAAACAACATAACTTGGTCATACGAACTCCAAATCCGGATTTCCAAAGTTCCAACCAGGGTGGAATTGAATGCTCTTCCACAAGGAAACATCAAAAACCCGTAAAATCCAACTTAAGAAGCTCAAACCATGCAAAATCCAAAAATGGAAATAACTTAGATCTATCACAATGGAGGCTCCAAATCATAAAAATCCCAAGACCTAATATTGATCACCATGTCCTAATCTATCAAATGGACAAATAAAAGGGGGCTCTCATGTAGTGGCAAGGTGCACTTGCCTAAGGGTTGGGGAGTTGTGGAGGAAGGAGAAGAAGAAGAAGAAAGAAATTAATGGTGGTTATGAGGAGAGAGAGTGGTAGGTGGGGATATAAAGAGGAGGAGTTGTGGTGGGTTGAGGGTGTAGCATAGGGCTAGGGTGTTCCAACACTTAAAACCGAACCAAACCGAACTATCTCCAATAAAACTGAGCTATGCCAAAACCAAAATACGAGAAATACCAAATTCTACAAGTCGAGAAAAATAAAATACATGCCAAAAATCCAGATACGAGTGTAAATACGAAATATGGGAAATACGAGAAATGAGGGTGACAGTCTGGTTCTCGATGGCGTTCAACCTTCCCGAAGGCTCGTTAGCAGGAAATTGATTCAGCACATACTTAACTAAGTCATCAAGACGCACGCCCAAGGCAAACTGATTCGAGCCCACTAGGAGTTCCCCTGTATGATTTACTGGCAGATTCACTGAAGATAGACGAAAGAAATAAGATTAGAAGATAGGCAAAAACAAGAAGCATTTGAAAGATCATTTAAGTCTATGCGGCTCGGGTCGTCACAGCCTCATGCGGCTCAGAACCAGATAAGTCCATGCGGTTCGGTTCATCATAGCCTTATGCGGCTCCGAGTTAGACGAGTCCATACAAATCAAGTCAGATGAGCTTATGAAGCTTCTGAGGTTTAGGTTCAGAGGGGCCTATGAGGTTTAAGATTCATATAGACTCAATAGACAAACCTAGGCGCTGATGTGGCTCGGATTCAGGTGAGACTATGCGGTTCAAAGTTCACGCGGACTCATGCGGTCCTGAACAGACAGACTCATGCGACAAGAAGCAGATGAGCTTATGCGGTTCAAAAGTGAACTACGCTCATGCAGCCCAAACCGAAAATATATATGCGGTTCAGATCGAGTATGACAAGCCCATGCAGCCCCCTGGGCGAAGTGCTTATGCGGTCATAATCGACGAACCTTGTACATACGGCTTGTGCATAAATTATACAGCAGAGCCATGGCAGTTAGGGTTCTAAGGCAATGCCCTTACCGACAATAGGTGGATGAACGTCAGGATGAACAGAGTGAACAGCGGCCGGCGGAGGAGTGGCCACGTTCGTCGCGACAGTCGCCGCAGAAGCGACCGCCTTGCCCTTCGCAGCCTTCGACGCAGCAACCTTCTTGGGAGCCATAGGTGCTTGGGAGAGAAAAGAGTTAGAAAAATTGAAGAGAGCAAAAAAGATTCCCCAAAACGAAAGTGTTCCTATTTATAGACAAAAAAGGAACGCCTCGATCCGCGTGCAATACGATGACCGACTCTTCGATCATCGAGGCAAAACGGCTGAATAATAGCCTGACTCTTGGGATCCTGGCCCAAAAAAGTGGCTCTTAAAATCTGACAGCAAATCAAGAGCATTAAATGCAGAAGATTCACAGAAGATTTGTACACGTGGCAGGAAGACGTGGCAGGAAGCTCATGCGGCCAAAACAACCCATGCGGCTCAGAGAGTTATGCGGTTGAGATAATCATGCGGCTGGACAAATCCATGCGGCTAGGACAGAATACATCCATGCGGCTCTGGCATAACCATGCTTCTTATTCAAAGTATTTCAATTTTGTAAATTGAAAACTTTGAAGGGGGTCTTGTAGAAGCATAGAAAAGAAGAAAAACATGATCCATGCGGCCAAGGAGCCTCATGCGGCTCAGGAGTCCCATGCAGCTCAAACATATAGGCAGTACGAGTGGACTCCATACGGCCCGCAGAGGGAAGCCATGTGTCTTTTCAGAACAGCTGTACCCATCGTCATTCAAACACAATTAATGCTCTGACGGCTGACAGCTGACAGCTGACAGCCCTGACGAAAAGTAGTCATGATGACTGACACAAGAGCACTATCTTTCTAGGGAACTGGAGAAAATCTTCGCAGCTTCGAGGCAAGTTTATGCGGCCAGACTAAACGAGTTCACGCGGCCAGTGCAGAGAAACCTATGCGGTTCAATCATGAAGGTCCCCCATGCGGCTCGGCCATGAAGAAACACATGCGGCTCGCCCATGAAGACTCTCACACAGCTCGACCCTGAAGACCCCCATGCGGCTCGGTCATGAACATATTCATGCGGCTCGGTCATGACAACCTTCATGCGGTTCGAGTATAGAGACTATTCATGCGGCTCGGTCATAAAATCTTTCATGCAGCTCGGTCATGACGACCTTCATGCGACCTAAATATGAACGCTCCTCATGCGGCTCAACAAGGATGACAGGACACGTGTCCTAAAGATAATCAAATTTTGGGTCAGATCCCAATAATTTGGTACACATGGCAAGAGAATGAATTAAATTGATTCATTTAGATTTGCGGACATCAACAAATCATCATGATGGAGATTTATTGCAATCAGCATTAATTACTGACACATGATATGGCATAATCCTCATTAAGGGCCCAGATCCTTCACGCTCAAGATTAATAGCCCAGATTGGTCATTTACCAGGCCGCCGCCACTTAGAGAATAAGCAATCATTACAAACCCTAATGATGCCCCTCACTATTATAAATAGCAAGATGCCATTCCCTTACAAAAAAGGGACGCTCCCCCAATAATCAGAGAGAAAAATACACAGAGATCAATCCAGAGAGAGAGAAGCCAGAAGAGCAATACGAGGAGAGCAAGAAGAGCATTTTTTTGTCAACGCCAAGCATCTCGTCACAGGAGCCAAGGCTACGTCCGATCGTCCAAAGAGTAAGGCAGAGCTGCCGTCGTTTTCCCGAGCCTCTACCGTCACCCCCCAGAATCAAAAATAAACAATTGTACTTAGATTGCTGTACCTAGGTTTTTGTCCCTAGGCTTTCTTTGTACAAGCGAGTTTGTAACGTGAAGTAAAAGTCCAGTCCTCCCATAAAACTGTTCTGCTCTTTTATATTTCATGACAAACAGAATGTATCGACATAGAATAGGTGACGATGCTATACTCCACAAGATGGTCCAAAACGACGGCATAAGCAGTTCCATTGAGTCCAGAATAGTCCAAATAGCCTAGTTTGATATATAGAAGCCCAAAATAAGAGTTTGCACGATTATCGAATAAAAAAATAGGAAACGACTATTATAGTCGCGATCTATGATTTATAACCTAAGGTGAATGTATAAATAATACATATAATACTTATTTTAGAAATATTGTCAAGGAAAATCCATTTAACTACTAAAATAGTATTTTAGTTTCAAAAGTATTTATAAATCCCTTTTTTGAATATTTTCTCAATATAAAAGTTTAATTGAAAATACATACGATTTATATAAAAAAAAACACTTATAACTTTTTATAAAAGCTCAAATACAAAATAATCTTAAAGCCCAACAATGTTAAATCCCTTATACTAATACTCAATATTTAAGCCTAAGGAACTAGTCACATTTTATATAAAAATCCAAATAATTAATTGGCTCAAACCATTTTAGTAAGAAAAAATCTAAACAAATTATAATAGTACAAAATACATGTACATGTGTGTGTGTGTGTGTGTGTGTGTGTGTATATATATATATATATATATATATATATATATATATATATGTCTATTTCTTTGGGCCCCCAGCACCGGACCGTAGCCGTCCCGTGACCACCCAGCCGTCCGTGCCCGGGAGGGGGCTCGATCTTGGGACCTCCCCCAAGTGAGCCCCCTCTCCTAACCACATAAGCTAGAAGGCTTGGACGCACACACACACACACACACACACACACACACACACACACACATATATATATTATATATATATATTCATATTTTTAGACCTGTTTATCTTTCGACGACTGCCATCAAGGAAAAGGGCGTCATCAAAAGGGCTATTGGTTTTCATATTTATTATGTATTTTTTCTTTTATTGAGTCTAGAAAAAATGTGAGATTGATTTGATCGGTACTGGCTTAGCTATTCTCAGTCCACAATATATAGCCTACCTATCCACAAATATCTATCCAAAAGTCTACATACCAAAATAGCCCAAAACCTATCAAAATTGGCCCAAATAGTTCTGGCATAACTCTACCCGAACTCGGTCCGGGTTCGGCCCGAGTTCAGTCAAGGAGGTTTTAACCATTCCCTTGATATCTGCATCCAACGTTCGAATGCGAGATTTCTACATCCGAACTCTGCCCGAATTTGGTAGACAAAAATACTATAAATAGAGTTGAGATTGCCATTCATTTCACTCATCCAATTTTTATCTCTTCTCTTCTCTATCTAAAGTGTTCTGAGCTTTTTACATTCATATCTAAGTCTTTACGACTCTTAGCCAAGCTAGTACAGTTTCTGTTTAATATAGAGTTTAGTGTTGAAGAGTTGTATCGGAGGCTGTATTCAGAAAATATTTCAGTTTTCCAATTGCCTTCTGGAGTCGGTCGTGTGCTCGTCGTAAAGCACGGTGTTGTGAAGTCGATCATGCACTTGTCGCCAAGCACGATGTTGTAAGAGTTGCAAGCGCTCAGTTAAATCTTGTGTCATAGTGGATTAACAACGGGCAAGAGTACTCGCGACTGGACTAGTCCTCTCAGAGGAAAATCAGTATACATCGATGTGTCACTGAGTTTAAATTCTTGACTCTTAATTTATCGTATTTTATTTACCGTCTTTTATCTGCCATAATATATAACTATTTAATATTTTAATTGGTGATTATTTTCGTTGCACACGTACATATTCTATTCACTATAGTGCCCCATCCCACTCAGTCAATCGGAGGAATCGAAACGCCGAAGGCGTTCGGACTTAGCCTTCCAACGGCTGCTCGAAGACATCGCCCGGTCGAGGCGACCGCTCGCTCAGGTGGGGTAGTTTCGGTAAACTTGCCTCATCTTAGCCTTCACATAATAAATCGTATGTTTTCAACTTGCACAAGTAGGCTTGATAATAAAAGAGACGAATTCACATAGCTAGAGGGAATAATCCCGACGGGTCAAATTGAGTTAGAATATGAAAAGGTCCAACGGTCGGCTTAGAATTGGTGTACGGCGTGCTTTGAAAATGACACTCGATCCTTCGTCCCGTGGCTTAGGAGAAGGAAAGTTGGTTGAGTAAGCGAAGTATGAACATAGCCTAAGTTATAGGCGTCGTCCGCATAAATGCTTCATAGAGCATGCACGGTCCTATCGTCCAAGGCTTGGCATAGCTGTCACGCCCCGATTCGGGGAATCGCTTGCTTTGCTTCGATTCACGCCGAATCGATCGTCCTCGCTAAGGCGTGATGCCGTACAAGTCTGGAGTTGCACTTGTACAAGGCTAGAACATACACATTTATATCACTTTGAAACATTTGAAAGTAAGCCACAGTTGCGGAAACATTGAGACACAATATAGGAAGAAGAAATACTCATTTTATTCATAATTGTAGTCAGAATACAACTTTTCTCGATAATATTTGAAATGCCATTTCGGCTATATTGATTCATGAAAAGAAGTACAACTGATAGGCTGCCATGAAATAATTTCCTATTCCATACATCATGCCCCTTTAGTACTTTGAAATATAAGCAGCTATCTTTGAAATCTCCGCAATACTTTGTGCGTCTTTAGGGAAAAACAACTTGAAAGGAAACAGCAGTTCAGAAAGCTTTAGTTGCGAGGTGCGCCCGAGCCTTCTCCAGTACCTGTGGAGGAGGGGTCAGCACATTATAACAATGCGTTGGTGAGCCCCGTTGGCCCACTCAGCTAAACCAACATTTTATTAATGACAAGCATTTTAAAGATATGAACTTATTAGGGACAGGCAACATTCAGAGTAATTCACAATAAATGTAACATGGAATAAACCATGTTTACTTTACCATTGGCCGAATCCAGCTTTCCTGCAGAAGATACAGGATAATAATAATATACTTACCGCCCCTGCATAAAATGATCATTAGCATGCATCCTGACTACATGGCCACTGGCGCTGTTAAACCATATGGACATCTCTTTGCCTTATAGGACTTCAAGGTAATGCAATGACTCGAAAGTAGGTAGCTAGCCCCTAAGGATGCCTCGCAATACCCATGCTCCCATTTGTACGCCAATGTTTCCTCCTAGGCCGAATCGGTTCCGGCGCCCCAGTACCGATTCGAGGAAACACACCACCAAACCTTGTGCATAAGTTGTCCATGACCATGCAAATGCGTGACCGACTCGATAAGCATACAGTGCATGGAAATTTTGAAAGTAAATAGACAACTTGTTCATTTTGCAACATTTCATCATCATTCTAGGCATCAATTCAATCTCAATTCAATGTTCAGTGGACAAGCATAATCTTAATTGTTGTTACCAGTGTAATCGATTCATTTCAATGGTCAAGGGACTAGCATTCATTTCAATGTTCTATGGACTAGCATTCATTTCAATATTCTATGGACTAGCATTCATTTCAATGTTCTATGGACTAGCATTCATTTCAATGTTCAATGTTCAATCTCTAGCTTCTTAGTGGTATTGACTTGTGGCATTTAGCAACTTGATATCGATCAACGGATGTTGCAAGATAATTATTTAGTTGGCATGAAGGAATAGCGAGAGGGACAATACCACCACAGAGATCCACACTCACCAAATTAGAGAATCGTCGAGAGAGAGAGAGGAACACTTGCACGCTTAGCCTTCCGTCACGCGTCAGTCTGTATTGGCACCAAAAGATTGGTTAATAATCCGTCTCGTTGTGTTCTCCTCTCGCAGAATTCTCAAGAATGAATGCTATGCAAATCGATGAAAACGGGCAAGAATCAAATCATCGAAAATCATTCAGAAAAGCATCCATCAAAACCAAGCAGCAAAACCAGCAGCAAAACATCCAGAGAAAACTCTTGGACGCATTTCAAGAGAAACCAATCCATT
Organism: Iris pallida; assembly: GCA_029216955.1. Classification (NCBI taxonomy): domain Eukaryota; kingdom Viridiplantae; phylum Streptophyta; class Magnoliopsida; order Asparagales; family Iridaceae; genus Iris; species Iris pallida. The sequence goes on along the minus strand of JANAVB010006903.1, from coordinate 36,930 downwards.
AGTTGGAAAGGTTCTTATGCACTTGTCCGTGATCGATTCGGTGTCGACAGTAAGTTTCCCCAATACTCGGTTCCGACCGAGTTAGCCAAGCCACAAGCCTTATATAGTGAACCGCTAGGAGCGGGACACTACATAATATACCACTAAGAAAAAGTTTCGTCCTCGAAACTTAAAGCAAAAGTCCTACCTCAAAATTATCAAACAGCGAGGGGTATTTCACCCTCATCTCTTCCTCTAGTTCCCACGTCGACTCCTCTACAGCATGGTTCCGCCACAGTACGTTGACCAGGGATACTGTCCGATTCCGCAAAACTTTCTCTTTCCTGTCCAAAATCTGGACAGGCTCTTCAGTGTAGGATAGGTCAGCGCTTAGCTGCAACAGATTAAAGTTTACTATATGGCTTGGATCATGTACGTACTTCCGTAGTTGAGACACATGGAAGACATCGTGCACATCAGCCAGAGCCGGAGGTAGTGCAAGTCGATAAGCCACTGAGGCTACCTTCTCCAAAATCTCAAAGGGTCCAACGAATCTCGGGCTTAGCTTTCCTTTCATCCCAAACCGCATCACACCTCGCATGGGTGTGACCTTCAAGAAGACATGATCGCCTGCTGTGAATTCCAAAGGTCGTCGATGTACGTCTGCATAACTCTTTTGTCGACTTTGAGCCACTCTAAGTCTTTCTCGAATTAAGCGAACTTTCTCGACGGCCTGCTCCACAAGTTCTGGTCCAAGCACTTGCCGTTCACCTACTTTATCCCAGCATATCGGTGATCGACATTTTCGTCCATACAAGGCTTCGTACGGGGCCATTTGGATACTTGCCTGATAACTGTTGTTATAGGCAAATTCTGCTAGTGCGAGATACGCGTCCCAATTTGTCTTTGAATCCAGCACGCACAATCTCAACATATCTTCAAGAATCTGATTTACCCACTCTGTCTGACCATCAGTCTGCGGATGGTAAGCTGTACCGAAGTTCAACTTTGTGCCTATAGCCGAGTGCAGACTTATCCAAAATCGCGACAAGAATCTTCCGTCTCTATCCGATACTATAGAAGCTGGCACCCCGTGTAATCGAACAATTTCATTTATGTAGATCTGAGCCAACCGTTCTACTCCCCATGTAACATTTATTGGAATGAAATGTGCTGACTTGGTTAATCTATCCACGATAACCCAAATCGTATCATTTCCCTTCTGAGTTCTTGGCAAGCCAACTATAAAATCTATACAGATATTATCCCACTTCCACAGTGGAATAGCCAAATTTTGTAGTTCTCCGCCTGGCCGTTGATGTTCGGCCTTCACACGCTGACAATCCATGCATTGTGACACGAATAGCGCCACATCCTTCTTCATACCATGCCACCAAAAAGTTGAGCGTAGATCCTTATACATTTTTGTGCCTCCCGGATGCAAGGAATACTTCGCGAAATGAGCCTCGGTCAGTATTTCCTTCCTGATATTCTCGTCCTTAGGGACGCACAATCTCCCCTTGACACGAATAGTATCATCTTCAACGGTAAATTATGACGCCTTTCCTGCTAGAATCAACTCGCGTATCTTCTGCAAAAATGGGTCATCCTTCTGAGCAATCTTAATCCTTCCCTGGAGACTCGGCTCAAGTTGTAACTGAGCCAACTGCACATTCTGCGGATGGATCCTGAACTCGATGCCCATCTCTTCAAGATCCCGTAGTACCTCTTTTGCTATTGTTAGGGACCCAACAAATTTCTGACTCAAGGCATCAGCTACTACGTTCCCTTTACCCGGTGTGTAAGAGATTGTCAAGTCATAATCTTTGATCAATTCTAACCAACGCTGCTGCCTTAAATTCAATTCCTTTTGTGTGAATATGTATTTCAGGCTCTTGTGATCCGTAAAGATCTCGCAGGACACACCATAGAGATAGTGTTGCCACAATTTCAACGTGAACACAATTGTCGCCATTTCTAAATCATGTGTCGGGCAATTCTTCTCATGCTGTTTGAGTTGTCTCAAAGCATAAGATATTGTCTTCCCACATTGCATGAGAACACATCCCAAACCAAGTCTTGACGCGTCACTGTAGATCTGAAATCCCTCAGAGCCTTCCGGTAGTGCTAAAATAGGGGCCGTGACGAGCCGCTGCTTGAGTTCTTGGAAACTACTCTCACAGTCGTCCGTCCACTTAAATACGACTCCCTTCTGAGTCAGGTGAGTCAAAGGCGAGGCGATTCTCGAGAAGTCCTTCACAAATCTACGGTAGTACCCGGCTAAACCAAGGAAACTCCGTATTTCACTAGCTGATGCAGGCTGCTTCCAGTCCACCACTGCCTCAATCTTCTTTGGGTCGACGGCAACACCTTCCGCCGAAACAACATGTCCAAGGAACGACACGCTGTTCATCCAAAATTCGTACTTGCTTAGCTTTACATAGAGGTGGTTGTCCCGCAACGTCTGAAGTACTTCTCTCAAGTGCTCGACATGAGTCTCCATGTCCTTTGAGTAGATCAAGATGTCGTCGATGAACACAACAACAAACTTGTCTAAGAACGGTCGAAACACTCTATTCATTAAATCCATAAAGGCTGCTGGAGCATTAGTCAAGCCGAATGGCATGACCAAAAACTCATAGTGTCCGTATCTCGTACGGAATGCTGACTTAGGAACATCTTCGGGTCTGATCTTCAACTGATGGTATCCTGAACGAAGATCGGTTTTGGAAAACACGGTCGCCCCTTGTAGCTGATCGAATAGATCATCTATCCTTGGCAAGGGATACTTGTTACGGATGGTTGCCTTATTCAGTTTCTGTAATCGATGCACAGCCGTATCGTCCCATCCTTCTTCTTTACAAACAGTACTGGAGCTCCCCATGGAGATACACTTGGCCGAATGTATCCCCGGTCTAGTAATTCTTGTAGCTGTACCTTTAGTTCCTTCAATTCTGCCGGAGCTATCCTGTACGGCGCCTTAGATATCGGACGAGTATCCGAAAATGTATCAATTGTGAATTCAATTTCTCTATCCGACGGCATCCCAGGTACCTCGTCCGAAAACACATCGGGAAACTCTGCCCCAATTTCGGTCTGATTCGAGCCTACACTCTTCATTCGAGTGTCTTGGACAGAAGCGAGAAAGCCTTCACACCCCGAGTACAGTATGTGCCTTGCTGTAACTGCCGATATTACCATAGGTCCTTGGAACGCTGAGCCGCACGAGTAAGAGAACTCTGTTTCTCCATGTAGGCAAAACACAACTCTCTTATCCGCACAGTCGATTGTTGCATAACAGGCGCTGAGCCAGTCCATTCCCAATATGATATCATACTCTTTGATGTCGAGTACAATTGCGTCCAAAGATAAGGTCTTGCCTCCAATCTTAATATAGCCGTCCCTGCAAATCAAAGTTGCAGGCATATCTACTCCCGAAGGAGTACTAACACACAAAGCTGACTTTAGTTGAGTCATACAAAATTTATTTTTCGTTGTAAAATAAGAAGAGATAAAGCAATGAGTAGCACCAGAATCAAAAAGTACTCTTACAGGTATGCCTTTGTACAGCAACATACCTGTTATAACATTCTCTGGGGTCTGGGCCTCTGCCTGAGTCAAGGCATAAACCCTTGCTTGGCCACCTTGTTGATTCGGTGCATTTCCAGTTGGAGCTGGCAAGGCTGGTGGCACTTGGCCACGATGCTGGTTGTTATGTTGGCCCCGGTTCTGGTTGTTGTTATGCCCACGATAATGATTATTGTTATTTCCACGAGGAGGATACTGGTTCTCTCCCCTAGTTCTGCATTCAAAAGCCTTGTGATTCATTCCCCCACATTTGTAACACCCGACGCGACAGTCCTTGCGACGATGACCAATTCGATTGCACCTGTTGCAACACAGTTCCTCATACGATCCTTTGTTATTGCCCGTATTCGGACGCTTAGACGCGTCATTTCTTCCTGCAGACCAAGGTCGTTTCTGATTATTGAGTCCATGGTTGCTCTGCATTGTCCCACGACTAGCCGGCTTATGAAATCTCTCCATCTCGAGAGCTGTCTCATACGCCTCCCGGTAAGACGTATATTTTCGAGTTAGCACATCCCGCTCTAGGCCCTCATTCAAGCCTTGCACAAATCTTCCTCACTTCGGGTCGTCATTCGGTACCATATACCCAGCGAATGCGACTCTCTTCAAAAATACTGTCTCATAGTCATACACTGACATACTGCCTTGTCGAAGTGCAATGAACTCATTCTCTTTTTGTTGTCGGACAGCGGGTGGAATGAATTGAGTAATGAAAGCCTGCTTGAAGGCCTCCCAAGACATCTTTATATCCTGACTATTTCTGCAAAGTGCCTGTCTCTGCAAAATCTACCACTCCTGGGCCTTGAGACGAAGTTGTACAGCTGTACACTCTACTCTCTTACTGCCCTGAATCTCTAACATTCGGAAGTAGCCCTCCAGTGTGTTCAAGAAGCCCATCACCTCATCTGGCTTCTCTTTTCCATTAAATTCAGGCGGGTCACAAATTTTAAATTCAGAGAACTTGAAGCTCGTTCTCTTCCGTATCGGCATCTCAGATTTCTCCGCCGGCACTTCCACGGTCTCGGTTGCTGCGGCCTTTGCAGAAACATTGGAATCGGCCGACAGCTTGGTGACAATCTGAGTCAGACTATCCACCTGCTTTTGTTGAGCATCTAGCTGCTCCTGAAACTGATATTGAAGCTGCTCCTGAAGCGTGCGATGTTGCGCTTCACTCTGCTTCCTCTGAGCCTCCATTTGCTTAATCAGTTTCTCAATCGGGTCCGACGATGAATTCGTCTTTGAGCTATCACCCTTAGTCATTCTACAACAAAGAAATAATTCCATTAGCACTCATAAAATATTTATGGGCTTATTGTATGGAATATTATTTCATGCCAGCGCTATCGACACCATCAATCGAGAAAATTTGCATCAAGACTTCCTTTTTGAAACATTTTTTTTTTGAAATCCGAGGATTTGAAACCGTGCTCTGATACCAACTTGTCACGCCGAATCGATCATCCTTGCTAAGGCGTAATGCCGTACAAGTCTGGAGTTGCACTTGTACAAGGCTAGAACATGCACATTTATATCACTTTGAAACATTTGAAAGTAAGCCACAGTTGCGGAAACATTGAGACACAATATAGGAAGAAGAAATACTCATTTTATTCATAATTGTAGTCAGAATACAACTTTTCTCGATAATATTTGAAATGCCATTTCGGCTACATTGATTCATGAAAAGAAGTACAACTGATAGGCTGCCATGAAATAATTTCCCGTTCCATACATCATGCCCCTTTAGTACTTTGAAATATAAGCAGCTATCTTTGAAATCTCCGCAATACTTTGTGCATCTTTAGGGAAAAACAACTTGAAAGGAAACAGCAGTTCAGAAAGCTTTAGTTGCGAGGTGCGCCCGAGCCTTCTCCAGTACCTGTGGAGGAGGGGTCAGCACATTATAACAATACGTTGGTGAGCCCCGTTGGCCCACTCAGCTAAACCAACATTTTATTAATGACAAGCATTTTAAAGATATGAACTTATTAGGGACAGGCAACATTCAGAGTAATTCACAATAAATGTAACATGGAATAAACCATGTTTACTTTACCATTGGCCGAATCCAGCTTTCCTGCAGAAGATACAGGATAATAATAATATACTTACCGTCCCTGCATAAAATGATCATTAGCATGCATCCTGACTACATGGCCACTGGCGCTGTTAAACCATATGGACATCTCTTTGCCTTATAGGACTTCAAGGTAATGCAATGACTCCAAAGTAGGTAGCTAGCCCCTAAGGATGCCTCGCAATACCCGTACTCCCATTAGCACGCCAATGTTTCCTCCTAGGCCGAATCGGTCCCGGCGCCCCAGTACCGATTCGAGGAAACACACCACCAAACCTTGTGCACAAGTTGTCCATGACCATGCGAATGCGTGACCGACTCGATAAGCATACAGTGCATGGAAATTTTGAAAGTAAATAGACAACTTGTTCATTTCGCAGCATTTCATCATCATTCTAGGCATCAATTCAATCTCAATTCAATGTTCAGTGGACAAGCATAATCTCAATTGTTGTTACCAGTGTAATCGATTCATTTCAATGGTCAAGGGACTAGCATTCATTTCAATGTTCTATGGACTAGCATTCATTTCAATGTTCTATGGACTAGCATTCATTTCAATGTTCTATGGACTAGCTTCTTAGTGGTATTGACTTGTGGCATTTAACAACTTGATATCGATCAACGGATGTTGCAAGATAATTATTTAGTTGGCATGAAGGAATAGCGAGAGGGACAATACCACAAAGAGATCCACACTCACCAAATTAGAGAATCGTCGAGAGAGAGAGGAACACTTGCACGCTTAGCCTTCCGTCACGCGTCAGTCTGCATTGGCACCAAAAGATTGGTTAATAATCCGTCTCGTTGTGTTCTCTTCTCTCAGAATTCTCAAGAATGAATGCTATGCAAATCGATGAAAACGGGCAAGAATCAAATCATCAAAAATCATTCAGAAAAGCATCCATCAAAACCAAGCAGCAAAACCAGCAGCAAAACATCCAGAGAAAACTCTTGGACGCATTTAAAGAGAAACCAATCCATTAGTTGGAAAGGTTCTTATGCACTTATCCGTGATCGATTCGGTGCCGACGGTAAGTTTCCCCAATACTCGGTTTCGACCGAGTTAGCCAAGCCACAAGCCTTATATAGTGAACCGCTAGGAGCGGGACACTACAATAGCCTTGGCTTGCCCCATGAGTTAAGCTGCATTGTACGGCTTATAATATAAGTCTAGGCACCCAAATGACTTGGTCGTTCATAAGTCAAACGCATACGCGGTACGTTTCCGTAATGCAAGGCTTGACGCAGCCTTTGCTCGTTGAGTCGTTGTGCGTTTAAGCCAGGCAAAGTTAAGTTAGGCAAAGTTATGCCGGTCGACCTAAGACATTACAAGTATCGCCCCGCTCTTTCGCAGTTTGTCAAAGTTAAGTAGTCCCACGATCTCAAGGCCCGTCGACTTGGGCAGAAGTGTTACATAGAATACGGTTGGCTTAAGGCACGTTGCATAAACTTAGTGTTTAAGACATAAACCACGGTTGATTCGATGAGTTTTGGAGAAAGGACTATCAAATAGGCATTGAGTTGAATGAAATGATATGGCAACATGGAAAGAATGCTCGTGGCTACAGGTCGGCGAGGCGGTCTAAGAAGAAAGAAGTATGCTCGCGGCTATAGGTCGGCTAGACGATCTCAGAAGAAAGAAGTAGCATGACTGTGTGAGACATCAGTTTGAGTCGAGTCTTGCATGGTCATGGATAACTTGTCGACAAGGTGGATCGTTTCCCCGTACGGTAATCCGGCGGCCATGAGACCGTTGCGGCCGTCGATTGGAAACGAGTAATTAGCTGTGCTGGGCACGGGTTAGGCGGGAACTTACAGCGGGGCTAGCTACCTTATGCTGAAAGGGGTACCCGTCTAACAAAAGCTAGAGGAGTCCACGATGGCTCTGGGAGTCAGTGACCAAATCATATAGATGAGTCAGCATGGCGGTAATCCGCGTGTGTGCCTTTGGATTGTGTTGAGTTGTTGAATGTGAGTACAGTTAGAATACAAATATTTGGGCTTAAGAATGGCTACAACATAGGCGATGTGCTTCAGCACGAGATGTGGCGTCGAGTCTTGAGTTGTCGGCATATAAGTTGCATGAGTTGGTTGAGTTGTTTAAGTTTAAGTCGGAAAACCGCCACAAGGCAAAGTTGGTTGAGTGACACTAACATTCACAAGTATTGATTGGGTCAGTTGGTGATCAAAGTAGCAAGGGCCGCGAGGCAGCGATATGGTTTAGTTACCCTGAGTTGCGAGGCACGACACGATGGATTCCTAGCACGATCACATAGAAATGGAGCCTCATCACGTAGTTGCGTCTCTGATTAAGTGCCGTAAGGCAAACATGACTTGATAGGGTAACGTCGATGTTGCAAGTACGGAATGGTCTAGAGACACAGGATAGGCCAAGAAGTCGGTCCTAAAACTGATCCTAAGGTAAGAGTAGAAAGATAATTGATAAGAAGGGACTATGTTGTACAAAGTAAAATAACGTGTCGATTTTGTATGGGCGGGCAAGAAGCTCATTCCACCAGTACAGTTGAGTACTAATACCCACATAGTTTACATGTACAGGCACAGGTAGAAGCTCGTGGCACGGAGCTCGCTTGGATGCATTGAGGCACGGAGTTCCTTGGTGATTCGAAGCGCGCGGCCGCATGGAGTAAAGACTTATACAGGACATAATGTATGGATGTCGCCTTCCGAAGCATCCGCTGGCTCGAGACATGTATTGAGAGATGAGATAGAGCTGAGTGACTTGTAATATGAGATGAGTGAGCTTGAGAGACTTATAATCTTGGCCTTGCGCCCAATGTAACTGTTGTTTCAATATCAATAAAGAGCTTCTTTGAATAACTTGCATCTATTCTAAATTTCTACTATTATGATTCAATGTATCTGCATGGGACTTCAGTGCGACGACCCCATCGCAGTCGCTAAAATCGGCTGTTATGGAATCCGCCTTGCACGAGTGCAACCTAGGCTCGTACAACATCACGCCTTAGCGAGGACGATCGCTCCTACGGAAGCGGGGCGTGACATTCAGCCCCTCTAGATGTGCTCAACGGTCCTATAATGATCTTCCCACTCTGTGTATATCAAGAACATAACATGGAAGACTGAAGGTGTCACGGACTGACAACCAAGTGGCTCCAGACACTGATCTGTGTACCTATCTAAATAGGCACAGAATAGAACTTCTTCAATCAAGTCATATGGCGTGCCAAAAGATTTTGATGTAGTATGCACCAACTACCAGTTCGAGCACAATGAGGGCTTCTAAGAGCCAGAACCCACTCACCTATGCCAATGAGCTCAGTACTGCCCTATACACATAGGGAACACAAAAGTTTAGGAATATGCATCATATTCCTAATATAATTAGGCAGAATCTGCCTCCTCATTCTCCTTCTTTTCCTTTCATTGTACCCAATCTTCGTGAACTCATTGTACAAAATCGGAAGACCATGAGTTCATCTCGTACAGCGGTGACTCCACAAAACGAACATCACTATAACCAATATCATGAGATAGTAATCAAGTGCTGTTGTAAGACAGCCAAACGGTCTGTGTTCAACCGCTTGAATTACCCTCTCTCCTAATGTTATCCTGATAGATAAAGATAACTCGTCTCGTATATCAGCAACTGCACATGACAAACATTATTGTAATTCTCATAAAGTTGATGTCAAGTGCTACTGCAAGCCAGCAAAACGGTATGTATTTAAGTGTTTGAATTACTTTCGATCTCCCAATGTGATCCTGGTGGATGAAGACGAATTGCTGTTTGCTTTTGTCAATATAGCATCTTGTAGCACTGGGGGTGGGAGACGCCCGAGGTGTAATTCATCATGACCTTCGAACCAACAATTCCGTAATTAAGCTCTTGACTCCTTTGAAGGAGTCTACCAAAACACATGATCAAGAAGCCGAGATTTCCTCGGTCAAATAAATCTTCCTGATTCTAACACCGGGGGTAGCAGTCTACTAGACTTTAATGCTGATAGTGAAGACTCTGATCAGACCATCCTATCTACTAGCTTATCCTCGTATCGAGAGATGTGTCTGTTTACGTAACATACGAAGAGCAAGATGCTTCCAGTTTTGCTAGCCAAGAGCAAAGAATCGCTGCCTTGGAGGCTAATCTAAAGGCCACGACTGACATGGTTACAAGCATGCACATAATAATTATGACACAACATGTTGTTCCACCAGTTGTGAACCCAGTTCCAACTCCAGAACATGGGGTTCTATGCCTATCAATACTGGCCCTAGAGTACAGCCTCTGCTAAATACCACCATTCCAGAGGTTATACACCTTCAAACACAGGCTACTCTAAGTCACTCTGGTATTGGGGTGGTACTTACCATGCAATTCTACATCCTAATCCTTTAAATCAATCTGCTCCTCCTCAAACAACGGGAGACCCTCTCGAAGCAGTTAAGCTTTTATAAAATTAGTTTGAAGCTTTTAAGCAAAATGAGGGACTGTAAAAGTTAGGGATCAAACAACCCTACCCTGCGGAGTGGAAGAAAGTCCCATTCCTACCTAAATACAAGCCGTCGACCATAATGTTATTCGACGACAGCACATCGTCGAGTCAGTATATCAATCACTTCGAGATGATGACTGATCGTCTCCAACAGAACGATGCTCTACTTACTAGAGTGTTCGTCGGATGCTTAACGGGTATTGCGTATGATTGGTATCGAAGCTTGTCGGATGGTTGCATAACATCCTTCTCATCTTTAAAACATATATTCCTGGAACGGTTCTATGAAGGAACCTACGACATGACCATGTCCGCTCTCACCAAAATAAAAAAAGCCCAATGCGACAGCCGAATGTTTCATCAAGCACTTCCGACGAGAGGCACTGAAAATGCCTTTGGGTACCCCTGACGCATTGACTATAGATATTTACAAATCAAACTTATTATCTATAGTCAACATGTGAACGGAACCTACACAATTTTAAGATTGGGTTCCTTCATCGTAAGTACGAGAGCAGCTGAACATAGTGCTGAGAAATTTCAGCAACTAGGTATCCCGATGCCGAATCTCGATAAAGATAAGTATCCTGCTACCAGCAACGATAGTCACCAAAATAATCATAAAGGTAAAGAAGCTTTAGCCATCAATGTAGGTCAGCCAGCACCTACGACAACAGCACCTCCACAGAGGGCAACACCATGACCCAAGGAAGAGTATTCCTTCAATGACGATGATGTCATGAGCATCTTCGTTTGCTTGATCAAAAGCAACAAGCTTCGACTGCCAGAGATCAAACGACCAGATAAAGTAGGTAAGATTGACAATCCTAAGTATTGCATGTATCATAGGTTTTTGGATCATCCAACCAGGGTATGCTACGTACTCAAAGGAAAGATCCAAGAGCTGGTCAATGCCAAAGCAATTACTCTCGGGAAAGATAAGAAGACGACGATAGCCAATGTCGCCTCTTTGTAATTTGGAAACTTTTCTCCTCAGCTAGTCCTTGATGGTGTTGTCCCGATACCTAAGGTAACTTTAGAGATCGTCAACCTCCCGCCGGCACGAAGTGATGGCTTAGTGCCACTGTCAACAGCCAAAGATGAAATTATGTGGGTTCATCCAGACCTCGTCGTCGAATTTGAACAGAAAGCAACTGTCTCTTCTGGCAAGTCGAAAAGCCAGCCAAGTACAAATCATGCAACATGACCTCAAGTGAGCACTCCTTACTTGATGGCCGTATTCCCTATTTGAAAGATACTTTCATTCCGACAGGATCCAAAGTCTTCCTTTTCAGAGACTGCCCTGTAGACGTCAGAAGTCAACTACCAACCTGAATTTTATTGATACAGTCAGAAATCTTGTAAGCTGATGATAAAGATGGGACATGATTTTCAGAAAGCACCAGGTTTAAATAGTAGAAAAGGGTCTCTGATACCTCTCTCTACAACTTCAAGATAACAGGTCACGGGTTGGCCTAGAATTTGGGATAGATCACATATTCCCTTATCAAAGAAAGAAGTCCTCCAAAGGTAGGGCATGATTGAAGGCCTATAATATGGTTTCTCTCTCACCTACTTCAGAAGAAAAAGTCTTGACCGGTACTAGATCCAGAGACTCTACCTCAGAGACTACTCAGATGGTCAAGAGAATGAAGTTGTCAATCATCTTCCTGCTCCTGATGCTCTTCTAATATTAGCTCCACCAACTGATTCGGGTCCTTCTAAACTGACAGCTGCTGATAAAGGCAAGCAGCAGGTTTGTTTTGACAAAAATCTGAAGAAGACTCCACTACAAGGTCTTCAAAATCCATATAACTTTGACATACTGGATCAATTAGCCAACACTCTGGCAAGACTATCAATCTTCGAGCTCCTTCGTCTCTCTAAGAAAACTTGAGAAACATTAAGTGAAGCTTTGATGGAAGCTGATGTTTGTCTTGCACATCTGAAAAAGTCAGACGAAGAGCCTGTGACATGCCCTCAATGTCATAGTGTGATGGAAATAATGCCAAACATCACCTTCACCCAAGATGACATGTTTCTATAAGACAATCGGCACGACCGACCTCTTTATTTCATAGGGTATGTTGACACAATGAAGGTAGATCGTATTCTTGTCAATCCCGGGTTTGTACTCAGAATAATCCAAAAAACTTTGCTGGATTCTCTGAAGATTCTAGTCCATAGCCTCTCAGCGACGGTGACAACTATTCTCGGGTTCAATTTCGGAAAGAGTAAACCTTTGGAAAAGATTTGCTTGAGATTCCAAATTGGCGATTTCCGTATGAAAGCCACCTGCAATGTGATTGACTATCACGTCTCCTCTAACCTACTATTAGGAAGGCCGTGGTTGCATAAACAAAATATTATACCATCCACTCTCCACCAGTGCTTTAATTACATGGACGACAACGGAGAAATCAAGAAAAAAGTTGCTGACATCCATCCTTTTCTAGGTGTCGAGGCCTATTATATGGACTCCAGAATGTACAAAGAAGAGTACATGAAGGTCATGTTGGCTATGGACATGGAGAAAGACCAGAAAGATAACCCAGATAAAGTCTTGGTAATTCCAGTTAAAGGACACACTTCTCATCCTTCATCTTCTCAGATGTTAACCATCAATCTCGTCGTCCCTTCTATCAAGAAAGTGGAGCAAAGGGAGCTCACCTCTTCTGATCCTCTTGTAATTGACCTTCATCGTAACAAGCCTGCTACTTCTCTTTATCCTCCTCTTATCATCAACCTGACAATGTCTTCAGCTAAGATCGAAAATGCTGTTGTAACTGTTGAAGCAGTGAAAGATATCAATAAAGTAATATATTCTTTATAGTATACTGATGTCACTTTTTATGCACAATATTACTTAGAAATTATGTATAATTTTGAACCTCTCACCCTAGGAGCAATTTAGCCTTTCCAAGGGATATATTATTTAAACCAATATAAAATTCGTTCTTCGTAGTTCCTCATCGGACCGATGATGAGCATCCATTTCTCTTCAGCAAAGGACGCAACCAAAAGACTACACTCGACAGTGATTCTGAAAATAACGATCATGGAAGAATGCAACTACGTCGTTATAGTCAACAATCCAAGAACATCATCCAAAAAATGGGTTATAATTTCAGGTTCGGACTTAACAGAGGTAAGGTAGATGAACTGATATTCGACTACCTGCCCCGAAAAGAAAGTCATCCCAATATTACAACAAGACTAGACATAGGTTAGGCTATACTATACCGATCACAACCCCAGACAGATCTGAATCAGATGAAGAGATTCGATCTCACTCCTCCGATTCTTCCTCATGGGACTCAGACACCAGTATAGGGGATGTCCATCGACTGACTATATCTGTCAACATGGTGACGACTGAATTTCCAGAAGACGATAATGAATCCTGAAGACAAAAAACATACGTCCTTTCATACTCCTCTGGGAGTCTGTTGCTATACAGTCATGTCGTTCGGTCTCAAGAACGCTAGTACCACCTATCAGCGGGCTATGGGTACTATTTTTTGTAAATATTTACGAAAAATAGTCGAATGCTATGTCGACGATATTGCTGTCAAAAGTCGTTTAAAGGAAGATCACATCCAAGACCTGAAGACTATCTTTGATCTAATGTGTCAACATCAACTCAAGATGAATCCACCAAGTCCTTTCTGGGTGTCTTTAGTGGCAAATTTCTCGAATTCGTTATTACCTCTAAGGGTATACACATTATCCCCGATAAAGTCAAAGCCATTCAAGAGATGCACCCTCCACGCAATCTAAAAGAGCTACAAGAATTCCAAGGACGACTTGCCTATATCAGGAGATTCATCTTAAATCTCTCTGGATGCTGCAGACCGTTCACTCAATTAATGAAAAAGGTGTATCTTTCGTTTGGAATGATGAATGCCAGCAAGCATTTGAAGGCATTAAGCAATATTTGATGAACCCTCCAGTCTTATTTCCTCTGATCACATGAATTCTCTTCTTAATGTACGTTCGAGCAATGGATCATTCTTTCGGTGCCCCCTAGACCAAAAGAACAACAAAGGCAATGAGCAAGCAATCTACTAACTTAGCCGTACGATGATCGGTGCTGAACACCGATACAGTCCGGTAGAAAAAGAGTGCTTAGCCTTGATGTTTGCCATCCAGAAGATGTGTCATTACATCACAGGCTAAACCATCCAATGTCATCTCCAGAGTCAATCCTTTACGAGTATTAATAAAAAAGTCTAGTACACTCAATTCTAGACTTGCTACATACGTGATGCTGCTAGCACAGTATTATATGGTCTATGTTATTCAAAAGTCTGTCAAGGGTCAAGCCTTAGCTGACTTCTTAGCTGCTCATCCAATCCCCGAGACTTCAAAACTCTACGATAAAATTCCCGATAAAACTCTAGAGTCTAACATGACCTCGAAAGGAATACTCGCTTGACATCTATGCTTTGATGGTGCATCTAGAATCGGACCCAATGGTATCATCATTGCTGGAGTAGGGATTGTCCTTATATCCCAGAAGGGCTAGGCATTCAAAGAGCCTATTCTCTGGATGAGCCATGTTCTAACAATATTGGTGAATCAGTGCTTTGCTTATTGGTCTCCAGTTAGCTAAGCAACTGGATATCGACTATTTTGAGGTATACGACAACTCTAAACTGATCGTCAATCATGATAGAGGTATGTTTGAGGTCCGGCACCAAGATCTCATCTCCTACCAAGAAGTAGCAGTTAAACTTGCTTTATCATTCAAAGGTTTCCTTATTGAGCATGTACGCTGAGTGTGTAATACAGAAGCTGATGCACTCGCTAATCTAGCAGCAGTGCTAGTTGTTCTATAAAAATGCAATAATTAATCATCATCGACAACTGAGAATTATTCTGTATTGAGAATAATTTGAATATTAAATTCAGTAATGCGGTCTAGATTTGTACTACCAGTGAAGAATTGAGGATGTTTGCCATTAATTATCAAAAACAAGAACTACAGAGGAACTGGATTTGATTGCAAACTCACAAGTACAAAAGAGAGCCTAAAAAGAAATCCTAGGAAACAATCTAAGTATAATTATTTAGTTTTGATTCTGGAGGGTGACGGTGGAGGCTCAGGAGAAGTGTAGAAACTCTGCCTTACTCCTTGGACTATCAGACGCAGTTTTTGCTCTTGAAAAAATGCTCTTAATTTTTTTTAGCCTCTTGCATGGGTGTGCTACCCTGCTATTTATAGATGCTTCTGGATGAAGCATATTTTGGGCCGTATAGGTGGTCAAGTAGCCACGTGGCCGTAACAGTACACCAAGACCCGGTCTTTAGCTGCCAGCTGGGTTTCTATTAAGATTTTTGTTGCAACATATCTGGGTGGTTCAAGATTTTGTCAATTCACCATGTGTCCTACCACGAAGTAGAATTAATCTGTTGAGGGAGTTTGGAGAATTTTGAACCGCATAAGGCTCGTGCGGCTCAAAAATAGGTCGTAGCCTCCCTTGGCCGCAGGACATCCCTCCCTCATCTTGGCCGCATGGTTGTTACAAAAATCTTTCTCTATGGCCTGAATCAACTTGGCCGCATAGTGGTCTTAAGAGCCTTCCTTCTGCGGCCTGGATTAACTTGGCCGCATAGTGGTCTCAGGAGCCTTCCTTCTACGGTCTGGATTAACTTGGCCGCAGAGTTGTCATAGGAGCCTTCCTTCTGTGGCCTGGATCAACTAGGCCGTATAACTCCCATACGGTTAGTATTTTCATGCTTCTACAAGATCCTCTTCAAAGTTTTCAAATTACAAATTTTGGAATATTTTGAATAAGAAGCATGAAGATACGCATAAGATTTTGAGCCACAGGGAAGTCTTATCCAGGTTGTCACTACTGCATTTAAAGCTCTAATTTTTAGATTTGGGGCTATCTTTTTCGTGATCAACATAAAAGTTATGAAGGATAGAATCTCGAGGGTCATCATTATCTTTAATGGGCGTGATAAACGAAGAGGCGTTTATCTGTTTATGCTTTTTGATTAGCCTATAAATACAGGCCGTATAATGAGTGATCATTTTTTCAATATAATGAGACTGTGACAGCGCTAGTCCAGTGTCAGTCCGGATGATCTTGATCCCTAAGATCACATCAGCTTCCCCCAAGTCCTTCATACTGAACTTGCTCGAGATAAATTTCTTTGTCTCCGTGACACAACCCATATCCGTGCCTAGGATAAGCATGTCATCCATGTACAGACAAACGATCACACCTCTTCCATCAGCGAACTTCGTATAAACACACTTGTCCGTCTCGCTGACCATGTAGCTATTTGACCTTATAACTTTGTCAAATTTTTTATGCCACATCTTGGAAGCCTGTTTAAGACCGTACAAAGTTTTTACCAACTTGCAGACCTTATCTTTAAGACCCTTGACGACAAATCCCTCTGGGTGTTGCATATATATCTCTTCGGTCAGCTCGCCATTTAGGAAAGCCGTTTTCACATCCATATGATGTATCACCATCTTATGGATTGCTGCAAGAGCAAACAAAATTTAGATGGTGGTCATCCGGGCAATTGGAGGATATGTGTCAAAGTAGTCAATTCCCTGCTTCTGAGAAAACCCTTTGGCTACCAACCTAGCCTTGAACTTGTCAATAGTTCCGTCTGCTTTCATCGTCTTCTTGAAGATCCATTTACATCCGATGGGTTTTTCTCCTTCAGGAAGATCAACCAATATCCAAGTGTTATTTTAGGTGATAGAATCAATTTTATTGTCAATCACCTCCTTCCAAAAAACCACGTCTCTGGCCTTCATCGCCTCATCATAGGTAAGCGGATCTGCTTCCACATGATAGGTGATAAAGTCACTTCCGAAGTCCTTCGGCCTCCTCACACGCTTAGCTAACGGCTCAGCTTGTTCTGGTTCAATCGTTGTTTCAACAACATCTTTTTGGACCACATCTTCATTGAAGACTTCAGTTTCCTATGCACCCTTATTGTTCTTCGGTACAATCGCAAGAACAATATTCTTGTGCCTTACAAATTTGTCTTCAAAATATTCTGCATCGCGAGATTCGATAACATGATTTGACTCAATATCAAGAAATCTCCGAGCATCACTCTTCTCAGCATACTCCAAGAAGATCGTCTTAGTATTCCTTGTCCCAAGCTTCTGAATCTTCAGATCTGGAAGCTTGACATATGCCAGACACCCCCACACTCGAATGACATTTAAGTTAGGTCTGACCTTGAACCAGAGTTCATGAGGAGTAATATCTGAAGTTGCATGAGGCACTCTATTTAGAATAAAAGTGGCTGTCAATGCAGCTTCTCCCCAGTAGCACTTAGGAAGACCCACAGTCAACAACATTGGGTTAATCATTTCTATTAACGTTCTGTTCTTCCTCTCTGCTACTCTATTTGATTGAGGAGAGTACGGAGCCGTAGTCTCATTGACAATTCTATGTTCTTTGTAGAATGATACGAATTCATGAGACCTGTACTCCCCACCTCGATCACTTCTTATTCTTTTGAGTTGTTGTCCAGTCTGCCACTCAGCTTTGGCTCTGAACTCTTTGAACTTTTCGAATGCTTCGTCTTTAGCCTTCAGCAAGTAGACGAACGCATACTTAGAGAAGTCATCGATGAAGGTTATGAAATACTTCATCCCGGTCTTTGTAGAGAACTATTTGAAGTCATAGATATCGGAGTGTATCAACTCCAGAAGATCTGTACTTCGATTAACCCGAGGAAAGGATTTTCTTGTGATCTTCATTTGAGCACAAACTTTACATTTCTCTACCTTATCCCCATACTTAGAGATAAGTCCTAGACTAGACATTCTGTTTATTCGTTTACAATGAACATGTCCTAGCCTATTATGCCACAACTCAAGAGTATAAGCAGAAGGAGTGATTGGATTAATTACATTAATTATATTGGACTGAGTTACAAGCTGAATTTTGAACATTCCCTCGGTATAAAAAGCTTTCCCAAAATATGTTCCCTTGATAGACATCACCATCTGGCCAGCATTGATGTCCATCCTGAGGCCTACATTACAGAGTAGGCCTTCTGAGATCAGGTTCTTGGCGATAGCAGGTACGTGCTTTACACCTTGAAGCGTCAGAGACTTGCCAGAAGTCAGCTTCAATACCACCGTCCCAATCTCGAGCACATCGGCTTGTGCCTGGTTCTTCATCATAACCACTTCAAAAGTAGGTATGTAGGTGGTGAACCACTCCTTGCTGGAGCAAACATGGCAGGTGGCTCCAGTGTCTACCCACCAGTCTGAGTCAGTCCCTACCGTATTATCCTGTACAATCATAGCAATAACGTCAATGATCATAGAGACCTTACTAGGCTCTCCTTGTTCTGATTGCTTGGTCTTTGCCTTGCATTCATTCTTGAAGTGGCCCTTCTTGCCACACTTGAAACAAGGCATCTGAGACTTTGCCTTCTTTCGCTTGAAAGAAGTCCCATTCACATTCAGATTGTTAGGATCCTTCTTCTTGCTGTGGGAAGCCGCCTGCTTTTCCCTTGGTTCCTTGGTATGAACCAGATTGGCGTTAGCCAATTGCTTGGACAGTGTGTCCACCTTCAGTTGAGCCCGGATCTGGTCCTCAACATAGATTTCCTGTAAGAGATCTTCAAGGATGATCTCAAGCTTCTTCCTATGCATGTTTGCATAGAACTTACTCCACCCAGCGGGGAGCTTCGAGACAATCCCTCCAACAAAAAACTTGTCGGGGAGGGGCATCGCCTCGTCTTCCAGCTTCTGTCGCAGCTTCAGAAATTCCTTTACCTACGCCAGCATGGACTTCTCGTCCTCAAAGAGCCATTTGTGATATTTTTCAACCACAAATATTTTGCTCATGTTCTTGTCTTCTTCATACAGTTTCTCCAGAGACTCCCATATGTCTCTGGCAAAAGTCTTCTTACTGTAGGATTCTACTAGGAAATCCTCCATAGTATTCAGGATAAGCAGCCTGTAAATGCTATTCTCCCTTCTCCACTTGGCCTGAAGTTTAGTAGCTGCAGTGATTGCGGCAGCAGACCCAGTATCTGGAAAATTAGGTTCCTCTTCAAGAAGCACGTGATCAACGTCTCTGAGTTGAAGAGTGAGATAAACCTTCCTCTTCTAGACTTGATAATACTCTCCATCAAACTTTTCTAACTTACAAAAGTCAATATTGAGGAGTGAAGCATTAAAGTTTTCCATCGTAGCAATATAGCTTTGAGTTTGTTATTGTCGGGGCATAATTTTTCGATAGAAAACTGAGAAGATAAAACAATTGTAAGAACAATGTTCCAAAGCAACACTTCTAGGAAGTTTGCGTAAGTATAACAAAGATCTAAGAAGATCTCGTTATGATATTACGAGAATCTAAAAAGATTTCGTAATCCACAACAGCATATAATATACGAGAATCTAAGAATATTTCGTAATCCACAACAGCGAAGAAGATGACAGATGAAAGATGAAAGATAGAAGATGGCCTACTGGGGTGAATGATTACCGTTGCTTAAAGCTATATTCGCCCCACACGAATAGCTTCCAGGAACCAGCAAGTTCGTCGGAGAACTTTGGAACACTTCTGCTCTTCTGACTCCTCGGATCGTACACGGACCCCCGTGCAAAAGCAATGCTGGTGCAAAGCTTCTCTTATCTCTGACAGGCTATGTTTACTTGTGTTAAGAAACACTTGTAAACTTTTGCAACTCTCTGTATGTGTCTTGTATATTTTTGCCTGTGAGAGAGAAGAGACCTTTTATAGGCCCGAGTAGTAACTGCCCGGTTAGCACAACATTCGGGAAGTGGTAATAACCACTCTGAATGTGCAGTAACTGCTCAGATCATGCACATGCATGATCTGAAGCAAGTTACGCCACTCGTGCACCCCGTGCACCTTGTACACTGTACGCAGTATGCGCACTGAGCTACTTGTGCCACCTGCGTGCCCTGCGTACCCTGCGCTTGCCGTACAACTGGACGCGTACCTGGTTGCGCCATTGGACGCGCCACTAGGCGCGCAACCTGGGTCGTGCAACCTGGGCCGCGTAACCTGAACCGTACAACCTGGCCGCGCAACCTGGCCTGCGCAACTGGTCGTACAACCTGGCTTGCGCAACTGGCCGCACAACCTGGCCTGTGCAACTCGTCGCACAACCTGGCCTACGCAACTGGCCGTGCAAGTGGCTCGTGCAACTTGTACAACTTAAGCGCACTATACGCCTAGCGACGATGCTGACGTGCTAAGTACAAAGTGCACCAACAAAATGCCACATTATGCCTCATGAGCCCATGAGCCCGAGTCCGTGTTCGTGTCCGAGTTCGAGTCCGAGCCCGAGTCGCTAAGCCCCTACGGGGCTTAGCTCCCATGGAAATAAATTTCCCAAGAGCAAAAAGCATGAATGCCTTCAATTGTTTATTTAGCCTTTTTTCTATTAGAAAAATAACCCTACATGGCACACCCATGTGCACCTCCACACCACATATGCATCTCTAAACTAGCATAGCTAATATGTAGAGATACAACTCTTTTGGCCTAGCCGATGTGGAACTAAAGTTTCTAATACAAAGGCCAAAACCCAACATCGAGCCCCATGCTGCCTCGGGCACCGTGCCATCTTGATTTATATGCGTATCTCGATTCCCGTGCCTCGACCTTTATGCCTACCTCGTGACCCGTATCACATTGATTTGTGTAACATCTTGGACTTCGTGTTACCTCGATTTGTGTGTCTGCCTCGATTTACGTACTCGCTTTGATTTGCGTGTCGTGTGATTCGTGCGCCATTTCGATATTAGTGATTCCTTGATTTACGTGCACGTCTCAATTTACGTGTACATTTTTGTTTCTCGCTTGCCTCATTCTTCATATCATCTCGATTCTCGTGCGTGTCTCGATATACATGCACGTTTCGATTTGTGTGCCCGTATCTATCTGTGTGCCTCAGTTTTCATGCCAGATCTCTGTACTACTTGTGGGACCCGTACGGTATATCTCGTGCTATTCTTCATAATTTTCGTCATTATTTTATTATCTAATTCTAATGATTGTTTATTTTGTGTTCTGAGGATCTCGATGGACGTGCTACCCTGGATCCCGATCGTCGAAGACTTGCTTACCTAGCCGAGCCCTCTAGGCAAGTATCCCTTGCTCATCGATGGCTCTTACCCTCTCTCCTGGATTTATTGTATTTAATTAATTATAATTGTAAATATATAACCATGATTAGTGTGGCTTAGCAGTAGAACTGTCATGATGATAACCTATGATAGCTTGGTTCGATACCGGTTTACGACCGTATCGGACAACTCGGATGGGTCATCCACACCTCCGAGGACACAAGCATGACTCATGAGTATGGATTGTCCCCATATGCTCTGTGTCCGACTCGCGGTCGGGTAACGGCTTGGCTAACTGTTTCTATGACATTGTTTGTGGCTTGGATATGACTGTGGGTCTTCGTACGTCCTGCGTGGCGATTCTTGTTGCATATTTTGGTTTGGCGTCCAGTACGCATCGTAGTGCTGCTGGAGGTCGAGACCTAGAGTTCTCGGCTATGGTTTGGTTTCTAGTACGCATGGTAGCGCTGCTGGAAGCTGAGACTTAGTGTTCTCAGCCTGTGATTCTGCGGCGGGTTGCGCTGAGTGGATTTAGCCCCAATTCGCTGGAAGCTTCCGTCCAGAGTACAAAGGAGACTCTGCCGAATTTTTCCAGAATTTTTGGTCGGGAATTTGGT
This sequence comes from Iris pallida, assembly GCA_029216955.1. Taxonomy (NCBI): domain Eukaryota; kingdom Viridiplantae; phylum Streptophyta; class Magnoliopsida; order Asparagales; family Iridaceae; genus Iris; species Iris pallida. The sequence continues at coordinate 15,084 of JANAVB010006903.1, read as the reverse complement.
TCGAAGAGTTAGGAAGAACCATTCCTTTGGTTTGCTAATCTAGACTTGTACTTACTTGTTTTGGATAGTAGTCTGATTCCAGTACTTGCTAGGTAGACTCTTGACTAGATTAGTCTAGTTCTTGACCTATCTTGTCCGTCGGATAGCGTAAGGAGCGCGGTTCCACCCGGGAGATGGTCTGCAACCCTGGTCCTTATTTGGTTTAAGGGTTGTGGATCTGCTCCAGAGCAGTTCATGTAATCCTTGCCACTTTTCTGACGGTATTTAATCTATATATTCTTGTCCCCTGACCATTCATTCTAGGAGTTATCCTAGTCTAGCCAGCTAGGACTGATAGTTGTCCTATGTGTCGGGATTTGTGATTTTGGATATATCTAAGGATTGAGCACTAGGGAGAGTATGATCTCGAGATATTGATTGATAGACTCACATGGACTCTTGGATAATGTTGCTATTCCTTTTGAGGATGTTCTAATTCAATCAGACATGACTGTAGATTCTTGGATTTTGATGATCGTAAAAATTTTACGGAACGAGAATAATATCGAGGGTATTATTATATAATTTTTACTCGACTTCCCAAGCGCCCAAAACCTGGTTTGTTTGTTATATCTTGGTAGTGGTGAGACTTGTTTGTTGATAGCTTGTGATCATTGATTCAGGGGATTCTTGTGAGCCAGAGGGCCTAGCATTATTTATAGTGATGAGCTTGGTATTTGGTGATTGCCTTTCTTGACGTGATATTCACTCCATCGTAGATGAGAGGCTCTTGATAGATTGATCCGTTGGATAGACTGACTTGATGATTAGAGCTGTAGGCTTCCTTATATACTTGATGGGATATCATAGTAGAGGTTCTGATCTTGTACATGACCTGATATCCATGCCACGATATGGGTAGATGATTTTATGTGACTGCCAGATTTGTCCTTGTTCTTGACATAACTACTTGTATCCGTACTATAAATCCAGCTTACCCTTTGAGGTACTGGCCCTGATTTTGTACTGCGGTGCTCCTTGTCTACTGGCACTTAAGGTGCTACTTCCATGATTATATGGCATTGCGATACCACTTTAATATTCTAGCTATATTATATTATTACCTGTATGGGTACCTTGGTAGTTGGCCTTTAGTCTTAGCGTGGTCAAGATTGCTTGCTTGCTTGTTGCATAACACTAAGGACAGATCACAACTAGGACTATAGGTGCCGAGGTTGATCCTTACTTAGCATTTCCGTACTGAGGTACGACATCTAGGAGGAGGATCATGTGACCACGGCATATGATTTCGGATAAATGTATGGATAATCTAGGTAACTTAAACTAGTAGAAGCATTGGGAGGGAATCTCGAGATCATACAGTACTAGCCGCTTCCCAGACATCTAGTCATGGAGTGCAGGCTGGCCGCTACGGATAGTGTTACCGTTAGCATTAGGGGATGGCAGTATCCAGCTACTTTACTATACCTTATATACATGGCATGCTCAGCACGGTGGCCTTACGAGGGACCGGTGGGGACATGCAGAGCTCGGTGGTCTTACGAAGGACCGGTGCTCATCTAGTCTTGATATACTTGGTCCCGTTAGCTTGCTAGATCGGCACAATCTGAGGATTCATATGTAGCATTGTTGGGGTAACCCAACCTCCACCTAGACATCCGTAGACATTTGAGTGGCCGCTTATTCACCTAAATTGTATGGATTGCTGCTTTCTAGGAAGGCTGGGCTATAACACTGCTCCGACATGGTAATTCATTCCCTTGTTCTTGTTTGATATAGGGGTGGATTACTGTTTCGTTGACAGGCTACGAGTTCCGGTTGGCGATACGGGTATTATTGGATGTTAGGAAGATTGTGATGATTGTTGGTTATTTAGCTACATTAGATGTGGATTGTTATCGTGCGTTGGTACCACACGATCCTTACCTTCTTTTACTATTCATATATGCTATTCCTGTCATATTTTATCCTGCTGGCTTTTCTTCGCCCGTCCTTGGCCTTCCTTTCTGGTACTTGCTACGGTTGGCCTGACCAACCCTGGATTGTTCCCAGATTGCATGTGACCGACCCTGTGGATCTTCCAGACTTGACTTGGGGGATGTGCTTCAGTTCCCGACCATACTAGGAACTGTGGGAAGATATATTCGTCTACATTATTATCTAGTACTGTAGATTTCCTGATTATCATATGTGTATTTTTCAGTTATCCATATGATTATCTCTCTTGTAGTTATTTTATTGCTATTGCTTGTGGATATGAGATCGGATTTAGGCCATAGAATGATTGTATGCTAGGATATCCAGCAAGATTGATAGCCGTCATCGCCGTATAACGTATTCGTACCTTATACGGTATAGCTGGCCGACGTCCGTCCCCGTATTTCGGTACTGGGGCGTGACAACCGTATTCGGAATCAGAATACGGTATACCAATCCGAGTCCGGGTCTATGCCTAATAAGCCAGAAACTCCTAGAAAGTCGACGAATCTGAGTAAGAACCTCGATTTGTACAACTCGCTCTAGAAGAACAGTTGTAGTTGTAGTTTTCTAGTGTCACAAAAGAAAAAGACTACTCATAAATGAGAGGGAGAACATTGAAAATTATAAACCTTTCTAACCTACTTGTTATTGTTAGCTGGAACCCAACCATCATGAAATCAATCAATCTGGAGGCTTGTGTGGTACGTAGCATAACGTTTTTTTTGGCAAAAGAGATCCTAAGGAAGTTTGCATCTATATGCAAACTTCACATATAGATGCATACCACTCACTGACAGATTCGAGAAGAGACTTCATGGTTAGAAAGAAAAACATTTACCTATAGGAGGAATGGTATCAAATAAGTATTATCAATCCTAATATTCTAAAAAGTGCCCGTTTAAGGTGCCTAGGTCGAGGTTGGGCTATCTAATCTAGGTGTCCAAACACATTCTATGTGCTAGACACTTTCATATGCCCTGAAATAGCCCTCCTAGGCCATGCTTAGTCTCCTATGCCCTACATTAGCCCGTCACGTCCAGCAGAGACTATTATTAACCAAGATTTACTATTTCGGTAAACTAATTGAACTTTGTTTAAGATGAGTGCATTCTATGGTGAATTGAACTTACTACGTTCACTTACGTAGTAGCAGATTTCTTAATTATTTAGTTTTGTTAGTTATGGTTGAAATTGCTTAAACTAACTCTTTGATTGCTTGATTTATAGTAATTTAATGTTTAATCTAAAACCTTTTAAGTTTATCATTGTTTTAGACTCCCCTTAAATGTTTTGAACATCATATATGGAACATCGAAAATTTATGTTGTATAGGTCATCAAGAGTGAATTTTAATAAATAGGCCATCAAGAGTGAATTTTGTAAGCAAGCCTATCTTTCTACCTTATATCCTACGATGTCGACAAATAGGCCATCGAGAGTGAATTTTGTTAGGTGAGGTTGATTGTAAAAGGGCGGAATGTGCGAGGAGGGGAAGGACTTCGGAGGGGATGTGGATATTATGGGTGGTGTAGCTGAAAGATAAACATTGACGGTTCCAAAAATATAGGTCGAAGAAATAAGAGGTGAAGGGTGTAAATGGGAAAAATCATCGTGTTCTCGAGAGGCTGCAAGTGTGAAGGAAATATATGTGTTGAGCATGTTGTGTCATGCTTGGATACAGACATAAACATAGAAGTCCTGTATCAACATATAATGAAAGATAAGTGTGAAGTTCCCTGCAACCTAGGAAGCATATACACTCCATAATGGTTGCCATATCCGTGTCAGACATGTAAAAGCCATGGCACAAACACTCCAAACTATACTATTGATGCGCCCAAAATAGTGTCGTGTCCATGCCACCGTGTCCATTTCATGTTGTGTCATAGTTGCGTAATACAACATAGCCTACAGAAACAAACCAACCGGTAAACGGTATCCTCTTGTTAGTCTTGATCAGCAAGCCACAATAAAGGTGTCTATCTATGACAAAGTCCATTCTAACTCAGCATAGACTGTTTCATGAGAGCATTTTTTTCCTACATCAGGAAAATAGTAAAAAGAAAGAAAAAAAAGGACAAGTATTAATTGCCAAAGAGTAATACATGAGGTAACATTGTATATTATAATAATATTTTACTTCTATAGAGATTAGTCAGTGCACTAGGTTATAGTTGACATTTATAATCTGTGGTTTGCAGGAGAAATTGGAGACCACATACTAGAATGCTATAGCCACTTACACTCATATTTGAAACCTTAAATGCATCATAAGTGGATTTCAAAACCTTTATTTAGGACTATTGTTTGAGTAATTTCTGCTACTTTGCAGGAAATAAAATTACCAAGTCCCCCGGATCTCAGTGATAAGGATGAAGAGCTGATGAAAAAGCATTTTGAGTTTGAGAAGTTATGGAAAGACTCTTGTTATTATTTGGAACCAGAAGCTTCAAATTCATTATGTAAGGTTATCTTTAATCCCATAAATTCAATCTCTCTTATGTTCTCGTGTATTATTTTTTCAGTTCTTTTTTCTTGCTTGTGTGTACCTTTCTTTTTAATGACCTCTCAATGGATGCATTTCATTCTATTGTTTTTTGCATTATATCATACAAAGATGAAGATGTAAAATGACACAATTTGCTATAGGGACTTGCATTCATCTCTTCGACACATTATATCAAAGAGTGAAGGAGTGATAATCCCATAAATTCAATCTCTCTTATGTTCTGTCTTGCATTATGTTTTAGTCATTTTTCTTTCTTGTGTGTACGTTTCTCTTTAATGATCTCTCAGTGGATGCAATTTATTCTGTTGTTTTTTGCATTATACCAAATACAGACATCGAACGATATTCTGATAGGTTCAAGAAAAGCGCTAAAGCAAAACGTGAAGAATTTGAATCTACGTTGAAACTAACTCCCAGGAATTTTCCTTCTGAACTGTTTCAAGTTATTCGTCTCACCTCCAGTAAATAGGCTGCTAACAGCTAAAGGAAGAAGGTGCAACTTTTTGGGATAGTGAATTCCATAGACACGTATTAAACTGGTAACTTATACTTCCAGATGTGCAGCATGATAGCAAGAAATTACAGTTGGACCAAGAATCAGGTTGGTGAGATTAACAGTTTTGATGTAGCTTTTTTTGTTTTCTTACAAAGATAAAATTCTCATTATATGTTTCGAAGGAAAAAATTGTTCATTCAGTTGTACATATGAATTATTTGTATTAACATCTTGTTCTGTACCACAGTTGACCAGGTGCTGGACCGGGAACTGGAGCGACTGGAGCATTATGCAAAGATTGAAGAGGAATCTAAGGCAAGGAACAGTCTGTAGTTCATTACATATTTCATACTTCATCCTCATTTTCTACATGAAACTCTTTCATTTTGCCTCATTTTCCACCAAACCTAACACAGCCTAAGAGTTGCTCATAACCATCACTCTTTCTAATTGTACCCTATCATTATTATCAACTTGAGATCCTTATTAAACCATAAAGCCTTTTTTTAGTTTACACCTTTCTTTTCTTTTTATATGTTCAGGGGAAAGAGGGGAAGGTTAAGAGAAAGAAAAGTGAGGATGATAAGAATGACAGTGAGGAAGAGGAGGAAGAACAGGTGGAAGAAGAAAGCGAAGATGATTACACTCAGGTATCTTCTCTATTCTGTCCCCATTTAGTTTCATTGGCCGCATATTAATTCATTTCACAGTTGGTTCTAACTTGTTGCTCCTCTATGCAGGAAAAAAACCCCTTCCGACGACGAGGATGATTATAACATGCAGCTGGATTAGGTAAGCACTACTTTTGATTTTGATGTTCTTCTAATTTCAGATAATGACATAAATTAAAAAAATCCAATTTTGATGTGATTTTCTAACACCTGGAGTTGTTCTTTTTTATACAGTTACCTTATCATAATCCAATTTTAATGATGTGTACCTCATCTGAATTGTTTGCCAACTATATAAAGCTAAGGAGAAAGGAAGCAAGGGATCCAATTAGCATAACTGCTTTAACTGCTAACTGCTTCTCCAACTGTATTGTCCACGTCAGCCTGTAACCACCTAACTGAATGGTGTACAGTCAGCATCAGACGACAGCTCAACTGCCTCAACAGAATTGTACACATCAGCCTCTCCTTTACTTGCCAAGAAGATGGATCACATTAGTATATCAAGTAGCAGTAGAAGAAATGTATGTAAAATAATACTTAGCTTGTCTTTACTTTTGTATTCTTTCATAGAATAATGTCAAACACTACTAGATTCTTGGAGAGCTTTTTTGTTCAAGAACAATGTCAAACACTATTAGGTCACCACCACTTTCCAACCAATTGGGAAGGGACCTAACATTTAATACAATTTGGAAATGACCACCGGTCCATCTTATCAATTTTGAAGCTCTTTCATTTTAGATTTTGGCATCAAAACCCAATTTTGATGCAATTTATAAAAAAAGGACAAAATTATTCAAATTTTAGATGAATATATAGATACCATGTTAGTGATTAATTTGTGTTGTATTTATGTCTGAGAGTTAGCCTAGCATGTTAGGGTTGTTGATGGCATAGTAGTTAGCTTTAATTTGCATTGGTTTTGAATCGAATTGATTAATTGATACCAGTTTTGGAGCTTTCACTGTTTACTGTTAAATTTGAAATCTGAGAGTGGATATGCTAGTTTGTTTCCTGAGAATACATGTAGCTATTTCACACATTGATTCATGTTGTTCATTACACTGTTTTCCTAGAACCAATGTTGGATCCTACACTCACCCACACACTTGCACTCTAGGTAACCTGAGAACTCCATTGAATCACATGTACACACATTTCATATTACAAACTGAGAGCACCCCACATTATTGCTATACTCACACACACATTGAACCACACACACCTCTCTCTTTGGTTCACTAGGTTTCATACCTCACACTCTAAACTGAACCTTATGTAAACCTGAACATGCTAGACTCACCATTGTATGTTTAACCCCTTTATTCATTTATTGTTTATGAACCTAACTCTCAAAACCCCTTTTTACTTGAACACCCCATGTATATGCATTAAAACTGAACCACTCTCTACTGAGCCTTTGTTTGATACAAACTGGACACTATGTAAGTGACTGAATATTATCTATATTCCCTGTTTTCCATACTTAAACCCAATGCCATGTAAAACTAACATGTCATCGAGTCCATTCCATTCTGAAATGTAACATGTGTAGTTGTTAGCCATTGAATTCTGAACACATGATAGCTAAACCTATATGCCTAAACCAAATACATGTGGTTATGAACCCCTTTCAAAGTACACTATGTATGTATAAACCTATATGCTTTAACCCATGTTATGAACCTACCCTTAATTCCCATGTTAACCTAATACCATATATGTTAACCTATTTAACCTTGATGCATATGAACCCCCATGACACATACACAGACACACACATAACCCTCTCTAACCCTATCTATATATATATATACATGCATGTATTGTATAGAGTATTGTAGTATCTATATATATATGTAATATATAAGTGGCATATCATATAGGCCTAAGTATTGATGAGTGCATGTATATATATTTGATTTCCTTTATACACTGTATCTTGAGTGCCATGTTATATAGGTATAGCCTATATATGCCTATTGTATATAACTTGTATTTTGCACTTGTGTGACTTGTGATTGGTGTGTGATTGCTAGGGTAGACTGGTTAGGCTTAGTGAGACTTGTTTGGGTTAGGCTTGACCTAGTTGACCTAGTTTGACTAGTATAGTTGACTAGAGTTGACCAAGTGTTGACTATAGTCTAGTTTGACCTAGACAACATGCAGATGCATTATGCATTTCATTTATCATCCCATGTATACATCTTGACTTGTGTAGCTCTAAATATGAGTCAGATACCTCATCTCGGACAATATTTTCACATATATTTACAGCGCAGGCGAGTACATTCTCTGATCATTTCATAACTTACTTAGGATTATTTCCTGCTCTAGTTTACCTTATTTGATGTTGTCACGATATTATCACGGATTGGTACTATATGGATCCCCATATTGAGATGTTATCCCCCTCGGGAGCATCAGATACATCATGTCGTGTGTTTCATGTACATCATATATTTCTCGCTCTCATGTTATTCATGTTTCTCATGTGCTTCATGCTCGCTCGTGTACTCTCATGTGCTCTTATGTTCGGTCATCTCGTATTTCATGTATAACCTATACTTCATGTGTACCCTTCATGGGCCATCATGTAGAATTCATGTGCACTCAGTTCTGAGCCCTCATGTATACTTCATGTACACCCATCTATGGGCTTTCATGTGAAAATCATGTACGTAACATAACTTGTCTGGATCATTGTGTATTGATTGGGGTATGGAGGAGTATAAATAGTCATGTGAATAATTCCAAAGTAGTATAACCATGTACGCCTCTTTAGTATATTCATGTGCAAATCCAGCCGTTCACATGTCGACTTTGTACTTTAAATCACTAGTCACTGGTAGCTCTCTACTTATAATAGATATTTCTATTACAGTTCTCTCTCTAATTACATTATGTACTTTTTTCAGTTTTATGTATCGTACTTTCTTGCATGTTTATATTTTCTAACCTGTTATGATCTCGTGAGATGTATTGTGCTCGCTTCCGTCATGACTGGACCTGTTGAAAATTTTACAGAGGATGATGAGAAATCCTGCACCCCTTACTATGGAGCTTGCCTAGATGACACTCGCGACCTGGACCCCTGGGGAAGTTCAAACAATGTTTGCCATGAAATATAAAGAACAGAATAATTATCGGAGGACCGGACTTTTACTTCACGTTACAAACTCGCTTGTACAAAGAAAGCCTAGGAACGAAACCTAGGTACAGCAGTCTAAGTACAATTATTTATTTAGATTCTGGGGGGTGACGATAGAGGCTCGGGAAGGCGACGACAGCCCTGCCTTACTCCTTGGACGATCGGTATGCAGCCTTGGCTCCTTATGAAAAGATGGTTGGCGTTGATGAAGAAATGCACCTCTTGTTCCTCTGTTGCTCTTCTGGCTTCTCTCTCTCTCTCTGTGTATGTATTTTCTCTCTGACTGTGGGAGAAAGTCTCCCTGTATATATGTATTTCTCTCTGGTCTCCTCTTCTGCAAGGGAATGGCACCCTGCTATTTATAATAGTGGGTTGTCATCGTTAGGGTTGCCAATGATTACATCTTGGAGATGGCGGCGGCCTGGGGATTGGTCAATCCAGGCCGTTCGTTTCTGATTGTGATGAATCCGAGCCATTAGGTGTAGATTACACCAAATCCCATTAGCAATTAATGTTGATTGGAATAAATCTGTCTTATAATGATCTTCTGATATTTGCGAATAAATTAGATTTATTCTTCTGCCACGTGTCCCAGATTATTGGGATTTGACCCAATCTTTAATGGCAGCAAATCTGAGAAATTAATCGGTTTGGACACGTGTCCTAGGAGCTGCTGGGGGAATCTGGACCGCATGACGAGTGTGCCGCATATAAATTTGAGCCGCATATGGTTAAGCCCATGTGTCAGGGCTGCTGGGCAGTGGCCCTCACTTGAGCCTTCGAACCACATGGGAGTAATCCTTATGGGCCGCATAGGTACATATTTACCTGAGCCGCATGGACATGATCCTCTTGAACCGCATAAGAAGTCCTCGCTCGAGCCGCATGAGGCTTTCTTGGCCTGAGCCGCATAGGACAGATTCACTCTGAGCCGCATGGAGATGATCCTTTTGAGCCGTATGAGGAGTTTTTACTTGAACCGCATGAGGCTTCCTCGGCCTGAGCCGCATAAGACGGATTCATTCTGAACCGCATAAGAAGTTCTTTGCTCGAGCCGCATGAGGCTTCCCTGGTCTGAGCCGCATAGGATGGATTCACTCTGAACCGCATGAGAAGTGCTTTGCTCAAGCCGCATGAGGCTTTCTAGGCCTGAGCCGCATAGGACGGATTCACTCAGAACCGCATGAGAAGTAAGCCAGATACGAATGCTTACGTGGCAAGGCCACGTGGCATTTTTTTCGGGGGATTTGTGTCAGGATCTCTTTTCTCTTCCCTAGAGATTCGTCATTATGATAGAGTCATAATTACCTGCTTTTGTGTCAGGGCTGTCAACTTTTCAGAGGGTCAGCTGTCGAAGCAATTAATGCAGCATGGGTCGGAGGGGAGCACTGTCAGGCCACGTGTCTTCTGAGCCGCATGGAATGCCTTGGGCCGCATAGCTCCTTATGCGCATGACTCCCTGAGCCGCATGAGTTTTCTGAACCGCATGGGTTCTTTGGCCGTATGAGTCATTTTCTTTAATATTTTCCATGCTTCTACAAGACCCTTCAAAGTTTTCAATTTGTAAAATTAAATACTTTGAATAAGAAGCATGGCTGTGTTCTTCTAGCCGCATATGAAACCCTGACCGCATAGAAATCTTGGCCGCATAGGTTGTTCAGCCGCAGGGGATTGTTCAGCCGCATAGCTTCTTGCCACGTCATTATTTGCCACGTATGGCAATCTTTAGCACTTAAATGTTTGTTGTTTTTTTAAGGCCGCTTTTTGGTGCGGGATCCGAGGGCTTGGCCTTCATTTTCGGCGGCTTATTTTGATAACCGAAGAGTCGGTTTACGTGTATGCACGGGATCGAAACGCTCCGTCTTTGTTTATAAATACGGGCGACTTTAGCCGGAGGGACTTCTTCTCTTTCGTTCATTCTTTTTCCTGTCTTCTCTTTCTGATCTTTTTGTCTCCTCATCGAAGCAATGGCTCCTAAGTCTCTAAAGTTATTTCTGCCGCGCGAAGGGCAAGAAGGTGACGTCCTCGTCAGCCGTCGAGCCTGAAGCGCCCGAAGTACCCTCTGACGTTCGTCCTGCCTTTAAGGGTAAGGGTTGCGTTTGGATCTTGAGTACCCATGGCTCTGTTCATATTTATGCACAAGCCTCCTCCCAAGTTGATGGCAGAGCCGCATATGCTGTATGGGCCGCATGACTTTTCCATGCCCGAACTGCATAGACAATGCCCCATGTTTGAACCGAAAAGAAGGATTTAAACACATAAAGTCTCCTCTGAACGGAGCCACATATGTTTTTAGCAGGCTGAACCGCATAGCATTTTGCGCCGCATGAGTTCTTCTGTTAGAACTGTGTATATTCGTCTAATCCGCATAAGCTATCGAGCTAGAGTCATATAGAACTCCCATCTGATTTGGCCACATAAGACTGTATTGACTCGAACCGCATAGGCTTCCTCGAAACTGTATTTCTTGAGACCCAACTGGACTGGAGCCGCATAAGACATTATTGACCTGAACCGCATGGCTTGTGAGAGCTTCTTTACTCAGTAATTTTTTGTTTTAGCCATCTTTTAATCCTGTTTCTTCTTTCTCTTCTTTTTTTTTTCAGTGAACCTCCCAACCAACCAGCAGGAGAGCTCCTTGTAGGTTCAGCTCAGTATGCCGCAGACGTGCAGCTTGACGAGTTAATCCGTCGTATAGGGGATCAGCTTCCCACTACTGAGCCTAGGGAGAGAGTGGCTGCTATTAATAAACAACCTTTCCGCTTTCTTTGTTCGATGATGAATTCGGGAAGTTGGATGGGAATTTCTGAAACCGCTTTTCTCTTTGGAGACGCTTTTTTCATAAAGAACTCACGATTGCTGGATGTCTCAGAGCACTGGGATTTTTCTGTAGACGGGGTAGAGATTCATATCCCTGAGATGGAGCGGCATTATCCTCTCTCATGGTTTAACATGGTACCGCGGGGCAGGACTATGGTGGGCTCCCTGACTCCCACCCAACAGGGAATGTTTGTGAGCAAAATTCACTACAACGGACGCACGGGTTTAGTATGTGCGGGCAAGGAATCCGTGAGTCGGACTGTGATGGGGCTGCTCCCGGGCACTTTTGTAAACACAACTGGCCCTAATTTCACCTTCACCCTAGCTGATACTTTTCTGAATCAGCTCGCTCACAAGGGGTCTTATCCCATAGGCAGGTTGTCGCTGCTGAATTGGATCAATCCCATTCCCATGGACTAATCTTACCTCATGGATTTTGAGGAAGTATGGGGACTTCCTTCAGGAAATTGATCTCTACTACGCCGTCAGGGGTACCTGCTACGGGTTGCCCATTAACAAGCCCTTGTTTATGGCTCTATTGGAGCTGTATAATCGGCGTACAGGGACTTTCTTTGCCCCCGGAGGAGACTGGGGCTTGCTCTTCATGAAATGAACACTGTGTCTAGATTGCCGTGGGGAGGTGAAGCTTTTGAAGTATATACACCGACGAACGAAGAACTCGAAGAGCTGGATCGACAGTTTCCTGGTTTCGTCGCCGTGTACCAAGAACTGTTGTGTCATCACAGCGCCTGCCATCAGATGGCTATCAAGAAAGTAAATAGTTCAGAAGGGAATGCCCCTCACACCAAGGCCTGGATTTGTATCTTTTCAAGTTGTGTCCTTCTGGTCAAGTTTTATCTCGAACTCCTCGAACCCCGGCGGAGGTGAAGGATATGATGTCGAAGGTCAAGAAGTCGAAGTCTACCCGTGACCGGTTTGGGAGTAGCACTGACTCCCTCAGTTATTTCCACTATGGTACCCGGAGATGTCTGATAAAGCGATCTTAGCTGGGTTCTTGATGGTGTGGCTACGCAACTGTGTAGTCTCGGGCGGCGCGGGTTCTATAGAAAGGATCAGCCACCATTTCATTCTTCCTGCTGTAAAATTGGTCTTCAAGGTAAGACTGGCGCTCCTCCCGGCCATGGTGTGTAGCATACACCACGGCCTTCGCGCCTTTTCATCCAAGTCATTGCTCGCGATGTGTCGATGGACTTTGAACGGATAGAACTACCATACCACTACCTCATGGGGTGGTTATTGATGCACTATCGGTCGTTGATGAGGCCGGGACCTGATGAAAACGTTTCTGTTGATGACGCCTTCCTTTTCCGGTATCGTCATCAGCCTTGGGAACATGATACCATGCCGGCCTGTCGGAGGGCGTTGGCAAGAATTGATGGGCCCGAATTCTTCGTATCTCTCCCTGAGTTCACCCCCGGCGAAGTGAGGAGGGTATATGTTGACGGCGTTGACCCCCCAACTTTTATCTGAGAAGATGCTTCTTTGGTTACGCAACATCCGTCCCGCGCACCTGGTGTATCGTTACCGGAATAGAGTATACCTGGAGCCTTATCTACCCAGTAGATTTTCACGTCAATTCGGGTATAGTCAATTGTTCCTGGATCGCCCTAGCGCTTGCTTGAGCTTCGAGGGCAGTGTGCTCGATGGCGTCCGGGCTTGGCATTATTATAATGCGACCCATACCCGAGCCAACTTCTCACTTCCTGATGCCAAGGTGGAGGGTGACATCTTGTATATAGCGGCCCTTTATCATGTTGCAGCGAGCAAGCCTCCTGTTGATTTTGATATGAATACTAGCTTCATTGTGGCACCGGTTTGGCTGAGAAGCCAAAGGGTCCAGGAAGAGGAAGAGGGGGCGAACAGGGTTCCTGTGCCGGACTCAGAGTCCACTAGGGCGGATGAAGAAGACGACGAACAATACTGATGACTTATCTCATTCTTCGGGCGAGGAGGTTGGGAATCAACCCCCTGTCGTGCCAGCTGAAAGGTCGTGGGTCAATCGTCTACTTTGTCTGACGAAGTGGTGGAGATCAACCACCTGCGGTACCTGGCCCTTCGCGTAAGCGAAGCAGACGTATGACTACCGCTGATGACCGAGCTTATTCCACGAAGCATGCTGCGGTAAGACGTCGCAGACTGTTTATTGATGATGAGGATGTTGTTCCTGAGGTGATTTGGGTTTCAGCTGTTTCCTTTCTTCTTCTTCTATGTTATGGCCTAATTACTTGTTCCTTTTGCTCTTTATAGGCGTCGATGAAGTCGCTCCTCAGGACCCGATTACCGAGGCTGATCCGGTCCTGCCACTTAGTCAGTGGCGTGTGCACCACTATCATTGCTGCTGGGGTGCTTCCGGTTACGGCCGAGGATTCACACCTTGCTGGGACCCCAACCCAGGGGGAAGGGGGCTCTACCGCGCCCGTCCCTGAGACATCCGAACCCCAACATGATGACTCCGTGGGTGGGGAAACTACGCCGGCTGTGAACGAGCCATCGCCCCCGTTCTTCCCCTGGTAATACAAATCGAACCATAGCTCATGAGTAGGCCTATATGTTCTTGTCATCTTTTTTTCAGATTATGTCGACTAATGGTTGCTTTGGATGTTCAGATCCTAACCCTTCGCTGCCAGTGATTGATGTTGCTGGGTCGCACCCTACCGGAGAGGGCCTGACAGAACCTCTCTGTGTCGAGGGACCTTTGTCTGGGTCGAGCTCGGGGTCCCAGGTAGGTGCCACTGGGACAAGAGACGATGCCCCCTACGTCCTCCTCTGCGAATGTAGTTTCGGGGGTCAACCTTTCCTCCCTGCCGAGCATCCAGGCTCTTCGGGCGGCGGAAGAGGAGTTAGCCGCCATCCAGCATCTTTCCGTACGGAATTTGCTTCCTTGGTGGCGGGTGCAGTGACTTCTGAAGCTGCTCCTCCGGTATCGTCTGCCACTCTCCCTCTGACGCCATCCTCTACAGAGGTCTTGGATGACGCGTTACAGGATGTGGTTGCCAGTTTCACCGTCACTTGAAGAGGGGGGTCGAGGCAGCAGTGGAAAGGGGGACTCCCTTTACTCTGGCCCGTCGATGTGCCGGTGGCCAGATTAGTATCCTTAAGACCCTCCCTGGAGGAGGGAATTGGCTGCGCTTCTGGAGCCGAAGTTATTAGAAGCTGATCGTCTCGTGGCTCAGTTTCGTTTGTTGTAACAGACTGATTTGCCGGCGGTCATAAATCAAGAGTGCAACTTCCTCATTATTGCGGTGGAGAAGGTGATGGCTGCCCGGGAATCGCTTAAACCGGCTATATTGAAGGACCGCCGGGACCTGACTCGGTTGCATGACCAATGGAGCCGTCGAACTGAAGATTGCACGACTCGAGAGGCGGATGCTTTTCGCGGGGTAACTGACGCCCGGGAACAGATCCTCGAGCTTCAGAGAAAACTGGCCTTCCT
>JANAVB010006902.1:0-47274 GCA_029216955.1 Iris pallida | reverse complement strand
AATGCGTAACTTTCGTGGAGTCCACATCGACAATATTGGTTACAAGAGGTAGCTCGTCCTCCTGGTAAGCTTTTTCGTCAACATCAAAAGTATCTCTAGCTTTAGTCTTACATACTGTCCACCAGTCAGACTTCGTTGCTCCCCGTCTCGGATAAGCTGTGAAGTACACGAGCTGAGCCTGAGTTGCTAGGACAAACGGTTCGTAGCCTTGATATCTACGCTTGTAGTTTATATCCACAAGACCATGCTTGTCAATTTTCCAACCTTGATTTTCAATCGGATCGAACCATTCACACTTGAACAACACGATCTTTGCAGGTTCTCTGCCATTATTATATGACAACTCCACAATCTCTCGCAAGATGCCAAAGAAATCATTTCCTGGATCGACATCTTTGTAGTTCGAAGACTTGATACACAAACAACTATTTTTCGTGGAATCAAGATCCAGGAAGCTGTCTCTGATCGAAGCATTTGTCGACTTGAACCGAAAGCCATTGATACAGTAACTTGGCCATATTTTAACAAAAGTAATTGGTCCCTTGGCAAGAGTTCTAATTAATTCAATCTCGGATGAAATTAGACGATCGACCTGAATATCAAAAAAGAGATAATAAGTTATTTATTGCGCAGTTGCATTAGAAGAGGCCAGTAATTACCGAACTACTTACATATTCGCTCAACCAAGAAGGAAAATGACGTCTTATTTCTTGTTCTAATGCTTCGTCTGTTAGGTAGGGTCTAACCAGCCTCAACTCATCATTATATGTGCTGGAAAACAACGAAGCAACCGCCGATTAGTACAATAATATTAGCTTATACTATTACATTGAGATGACGTAAACTCATCCTCATGAGTTACTTACCCCTCTAGCTTCTCCACTTCATCCTCGTCGCAATTGAGTAATACATACAACTGAGCAGCCCTTAGCTCTTCGTCATTCAAGTATCTCTTCTTCATTTTCTCCGAAGGCTTTCCGGACGCATTGAATACTTTCAGTATTCCATCATTAAATTCTTGATATCGTCGTCGTTTCTCGGAGCCCTCGTTCTATTCGTAGCAACATAAGGTTTGAAATAGGAGAAGAAAAAATTTGTAATCTCCTCGAGAATATAGGCTTCACAAATAGAACCCTCGACCCGAGCCTTATTTTTCACCTTTCTTTTTAGGTGATTCAAATGTCGCTCGAACGGGTACATCCATCGATATTCGACGGGTCCACCAACACGTGCCTCATAGGAAAGATGAATCGGCAAATGCTTTATAGAGTCAAAGAATCCAGGAGGGAACACCCTCTCTAGCTTGTACAGTGTTACCGCAATGTCCTTCTCTTGCTTTTCTAGACGATCAACGAGCAATTTCTTAGAACAAAGGTCCCTGAAGAATATGCTAAGCTCCGTCAATGGATCCCAAACTGCCTGCGGTAAGAATTCCTGAAATGCAATCGAAATTAACCGCTCCATGAATACGTGACAATCATGGCTCTTCATACCTGTCAGTTTGTTCTCCTTGAGGTCGACGCATCTTCTCAAGTTCGAAACATACCCATCTGAAAATTTCAGACCTTGAATCCACCTACAAAGCCTCACTTTATCCTCCTTCTCCAGTGAAAAATTGCCTTAGGCTGCTTCAACTTCCCATTCCTGTCCTCTATCAAATGCAATGCAGGACGTCTACATATTTCTTCCAAGTCCAATCTAGCCTTTGGATTATCTTTCGTCTTCCCCTTTACGTCCATTACAGTATTAATTATGTTGTCAAACACATTCTTCTTGATATGCATGACATCAAGGTTATGTCTAATCAGATTGGTGCTCCAATATGGAAGATCCCAGAATATACTCCTCTTCGTCCAGTTATGAGTGCGACCAAATCCGTCACACTTGTAGCCCGTAGCAGGCTGCTCAATAGCTCTTGGTAAATCTTTTACCTCTTTCCATATCGTGTATCCGGGCCACCTTGGCGGAGGATTAGCCTTCTCCACAACGCCAGCACGAAAAGCATTCCTGTTCCTCCGGTACGGATGATCCTTCGGCAGGAATTGTCGATGACAATCGAAAAAGCACGGTTTGCCTCCGTGTTTCAAACGGAAAGCTTTAGTGATGTCCATGCAATACGGACATGAAAGACGACCATGCGTGCTCCATCCAGATAACATTCTATAGGCCGAAAAGTCGTTGATGGTCCACATAAGTGCTGCCCGTATCTGGAAATTTTGTTTTCTAGATACATCGTACGTGTTGGAACCTACTTCCCACAGATGATTCAACTCATCAATCAATGGCTGTAAATACACATCGATGTTCCTTTTCGGATTGTTCGGACCTGGGATAATAACGGTGAGGAACATATACGGAGTCTTCATGCACATCCAAGGCGGTAGATTATACGGGGTGACGATCACAGGCCAACAAATACTGGGATCCCGAAAGTCCGAATGGGGTAAAACCGTCGGAACAGAGACCCAATCTGACATTACGCAGATCAGAAGCAAAATCTGGATACTCTCGATGAAAGTGCTTACATGCTTCTCCATCAGATGGGTGATCCAACACTCCTTCGGTATGTTCCCGCTTATGCCAACTCATGTTTTCTGTAGTTTCCTTCACCATAAACAACCGCTGCAACCGCGGCATCAACGGCAAGTAGTGCATCGAAGAGGTAGGCTTCCTGGCACCGACAGACTTTCCTCTACCACATGCCTTGTAGCGATCGACACCACAAAATCTGCAGGCGTCTTCATCCTTGTCGTCTTTATAGTACAACATGCACCCGTTGCGACAGGCATCAATTTTTTTGTATCCCATCTAGAGCGATCTAACCATCCTCTTAGACCGGTAGAAGTCTTTAGGCAACTTCGTACCCTCGGACAATATTTCTATAAGCAACTCCATAAGACGGTTGTAGCAATCTTGCGACATGTTAAGATCGGACTTGATGCTCAACAATCTTGTAACCACCTCCAACGGTGAATGATCCTCACAACCAGGATATAATGGAGTCCTTGTATTCTCCAACAACTCCATGAACTGTGCAGCATCGGGGTTCGGTGCCTCCTCAGGTGCATCATGATCATCCGGATCGAAACTAGGCCCGGCCGCGTCAAAAACCATGTTCACCAACCCATCGTCGTAAGGAGCGTTGTTGTGGACATCCACATAAGGCTCGTACTCCGATGCTAAAGACACAAGTTCTTCGTGCTCGCTCCACTGATAGTAATTCGGCGTAAAACCCTTCGAGTATAAATGATACGTGACATCCACTTCTGGATGATATTTCAAATTGCGACATCTCACACACGGACACTTAATTTTGGTACCGTCCATGTACTGAGGAAACGCCTTGGCAAACTGCAGGAATTGGTGTACACCCTCTATGAATTCATCCTGTACACCGCACATGTCATCGGGATGACGGTTGTACATCCACGAACGATTCCGCAGATAGTAATTCAGCTCCATAATTCTGTAAGATAGATACATCAAGGTAGTGAATGATATGCAAGTGTCAAAGCTTTGAAATAGTAGCTCAACCGAGGGATAGAGTTAATTGGAGGAAGTTACTGGAGAAAGTGAAGACCGACATGAACTGATGACGCACGAAAATCAGGGTCTCAAAGCTGGAACAAGTCAAGTTGTGCTTTGGAAAAAGAACTCTTGCATGCTCTTTGTTCACAAAGCAAGCTATAAATAGAGAATACAGAACAAATATCGAGTTCATAACTCAAGTATAGAGCATACAAGAGTCGTAAACTCGAGAGATGTTCTGCATTCGTTATATCTTGTTTTGTGCACAAAGAGCTTAACAAGAATAGAACATATCCAAAACATAACTTTACTTGTTACAACTTTGATCCCCAAATTTTTGTTTGTCAGTTCATACGGTCTACACTTACCGCAGTATATGTACACATGACATTTTACGTTAAATGGTCAGAGATTATCGGTCATCTTCTTTTCGCATTGCTAACTTTTGTTTCACGTATTTATGCGTGCAGTGGTCAGAGATTATCGCGGCGGCATATCACTCGTGTCTACATAAGGACGTCGCTACAATATTTCATATAGGGTTGGCTGCTCGATCGATTTTATTTTTTCACCCAAAATTTTCGTTCTTCCGTCTCCTTCCCCCTCGACGAGCTCCTCCCCCTCGCGCGACCCCCTCTGTCATGCCCCAGAACCAGAATATTGGAGAGCGGGGGCAGACATAGCCAGCTACATATAACAGAATGGAATCCACACCGCTATACGGTCACGACTGTCTAGATATGTGAGGGTTTCACTACAATCCATCAGTCTCTTAAGGTCATAGATAGCCTATTGTCTCAATCTCAACCAACTAAATAATAGTTACAAGATATCAGACCACCAAATACACAATAGTAAGGCGTCCCATACATTATATATTTGGAATGATCATGAAGCTAGTCGTTATAAAATGTGAGGACTAGCAAGAGTTCAGTCATATATGATCAACCCCCGGGGCTTGTCAATCATGTTATAGCCCGTAGGCAGACAGTAAGTAAGTACAATCGAGCTAACACTTGCTCGTCGGCTAAACGTCTCAAAAGAATAATTTACAATATTACAGTGGGAGAACAAAAAACCCACTCGATGCCCTGGTTACGCCTGGTGACCACCATCGGGCTGGAAAGCAGGGAGATCCTTTGGTGCTGCTCCGGTATCTGGCTATACAAAACCAGCTGGGTCAGACCCCAGAAAGAGCAAGTGCCACAAAGGAGGCTTCACTTAAGAACTAAAAACCAACAATTCATTAGCATTCAACATGTAAGAAAACAACAATAAATAACACAGATTGAGGTTTGTGCACTACCAATGCACTTATCCCAATCAGAGAACATAATTAAGCGAACCTTCATTGACATAAAAGAACTAGAGAATCATGCTAAATAAAATATAGCTGGACAATATATGAAGAGAAAACGAAGGTACTATTCCGGAAGCCAGGTTACAATCCTTAAACCAAACAAGGACCGAGATTGTAACCCTTCGCCTGAACAGAACTTAGTCTCTGATCATTTATTGCTTAAGGTGACAATCATTAAGGTAAAAAGGAGAGAGTACAATGATAAAAGTGATAATGAAGAGTACAATACGTTAGAGTGACAATAGAGTACAATCATTATAGTGACAATCTGGAGTGACAATCATTCAATCATTCTGGTACAATCTTGCAATCAATCACTTCTAGACAATACTATACTGGACTAGACTCCATCCAATCAATCACGGCCAATCATTGCCTACGGCTTTCTACATTAACTAACTAGGGTTATCACAATCCTAGTTACTAGTAAGATGCAATGAGATGCTCTAAGTAGTCACAGGCCCTGCAGCTATCCAGGTTATCCAGGCAATCATTATAGTGATAATTTAGAGAGTTCAATCATTTTAAGTGACAATCAAGAGTGCCCCACATGACAGTGGGCTGGAAATGTGCCCTACTCGTCGGCAGGCTACAAGTCCAAACATTTGCGGCCGGGATAACGGGATCGCCTGTAACTGGGGAACATCTCTTCATGTCTAATGAATTATACTAGTCATTAACCTTAGTCCATTTCAGTAGGTACTCCTGACCGTGGTACTCAGGAGTCCCCTCCTAGACATGATGCAAGACAGGACTGCATTATTTGTACAAGCACAATCGCCCACGGTATCCAGGTCACTTATACAAGTCATGTCATGTCAGGTAGCCGTCGCAACAGCCATTCGAGATAATCATGTCAGGTTATCATGTCAAGTGTACTAGTCAGGAGTGCGCCACGACGGACCACTATCAGGTCATGCCAGGTTACTTGTCAGGAGTGCACCACTACGGGTCACTGTCGGGTCGTGCTCCATTATCAATTCCAAACATATCAAATGAATTCATGATTTTTAAGTTCAGGACAAAAGGCGTAAGGATATAAAATGGACGTAAAAATATACAATAAGGAGTTATAAAACATGGGCAATAATGATAAATAATAGTACACAGGGCTATTGGAAAATCATACAGCTCAGGCATATGCGGCAGGAAAGGAGGGGGCACATGCGGCTCAAATAGGAGCCCATGCGGCACAGGAGAGAGGTGAGCATATGCGGCTAGGTTTAATCGGGGTCATGCGGCCCGGACTCAAAAGCCCATGCGGCCAGATCTGGGGGAGGGGGGTTCTCATGCGGCTCGAGGATCAGGGCCTATGCGGCTCGGGGATCCAGACAGTCCTGCGGCTGAGAGGACTCGAGTCCTCATGCGGCAGCAAGTGACTGGGGTCTATGCGGCTAGGAGAGCAATGCCTCTGCGGTACAACTGAGTTGATCCCCATACGGCCAGGGTAGTAGGACTCATACGGCCGGACGGACGGAGTCCCATGCGGCTCGCGGAACTAGCGGGCCTTATGCGGCTCGAGAGAGTTCAGAACTTATACGGCTGGAAATTGAGCGAGTTATGCGGCTAAGTGAGTCCGACTCTCATACGGCTCAAGAACTTCCAGTCATGCGGCTGGATAGAACACTTGCCGCATGAATATTCATGCGGTCAAGTCAAGCACTGTTTATCTTCTCCAAAATTTCAGAGAAAAAGAACACCATAAGAGCCAAGTCCTCAAGCTCCATAACTCCATCATCCGGAGCCTAAATCCGAACTTCCATAGGTCAAAATGGGGTAGAACGAAATTCTCTACAACATGGAACCATCAAAACTCAGAAATAACAAGATCAAGTAGATCAAAACCCAAAAAATTCCGAAAATAAAATAAACTTAGATCTACAAGAATCTAGCCATGGAAAGTAAAAATGCCCAGTACTAAAGTGCTTTAGAAAGTAGTAAGGAAGAGAATGAAGTAATAAAATTGGAGTTCCTTCATGAAGCAAGATGCACTTGCCTAGACCTCTCTCTCCTCTCTCTGGTAGGTAAGGAAATAAATGAGGAAGAAGAAGATGAGTAATGAAGAGAGAGAAAGAAGAAATGGCAATAAATATCAAAGGTGGTGGTAGGTAGGGGGTTCATCCATGGTTCATGATGAACCAAAAATAATCCCAACCGAACCAAGCCAACCCGGGCCAAGAATAAACCAAGCCAAGCCATGAAGAAAACTAAACAAGGAATCATGCAATACAGAATAAAATACGTACACGTATTCCAGAAATACGTAATACGAACCACAGGCATTACAACTCTACCCACCTTAAAAGAATTCCGTCCTCGAAATTTAATCAAGAGGCTAGAGGAGCAATGAAAGCTACATTAATCACATGCAAGCTATAACTAGGCATACAATCACTCATTCAAGCAAGGAATCGAAGGCATGAGGCATAAGAAGGACAATATACCTCACGAGTCAAACAAGTCAGGATATCGCGATCGGATATCATCCTCACGCTCCCACATTGACTTCCCCAAAGAGCGATGAACTCAAGCAACACGAACTAAACTGATAGTCTTGCGCTTGAGGTCTCTCTCTTTGGTCAAACAGGGACACGGGCCTATCCTCATACGAAAAGGTTGGTACCAATAACCAGTTTCGAATGACCTAGGATATGGCTCGGGTCCGGAATATACCGTTGTAATTAGGATACATGAAATACGTCATGCACCCCGCATAATGACGGTAGAAAAGCAAGATGAGAGGACACATATACCTCTCGGTCGATTCTGAACCTGAGCCTGGACTAGGACAAACTGCCGCGGGTTCTGTTGCTGGAAAGTCTGGGCCTGAGTCGGCAATGGCCTCGGGAACGGGAACTGTTGTTGCTGGTGAACTGGAGCTGGTACTGGTGCTGGTGCTGGTCCCCTAACCGAGGGACTAGATACTGTCGATGCTGAATCAACTCTGAATGGGCAGGACCCCACCCTATGGTCCGGTGCTCCATACAATAAACACAATCCCAACGCCTTGCGACATTTCGCTACCACATGTCCAGGCTTCCCACAATAAGAACAGCCTACGGCGGAAAGACTGTGCTTGCTTCTGTTTCTGCTGAGGGTACGTCGGGGTCGAGTACTGGATCGACGTAACTGAGGTTGCTTGCCTCGGAGTTCCAATAGTCAAAGCCCTAGCTGCCGGGGCTGGTGCTGAAGACTGATTCATTTGATGGTGGGACCGCTTTCGACCTCCGGTCCTGTCCACGATCCTCTGGGAGGTATACTCATGCCTCCTAGCTGCTCGTAATACCGCATCATAGGTCTGATGCTCGAACTGTTCTACTGCCAACAAGATCTCCAAGTGGAGCCCCTGCTGGAACCGCTGGGCCCTATCAAACTCGGTCGCCACCAAGGTGGGAGCAAACCGACTGAGTCGGGAAAACTCGGCCGCATATCCGTCGACCGTCCTCCCCATCTGCTTAAGATTACTGAACCTGGTCTGCAAGTCATATCGAGCCACTGCATCATAATATTTGGTCTGGAACTTTTTGCTGAACATTGTCCAGAGGACAGGTGTTGCCAATCCTACTGCTTGTGCGGCCCACCAACTGCGGGCTAGATCCAATAACTGTAGGCGCACCACAGCCACCTTCTCGTCTTCTGGAGTCTTCGCGGCTTCGAGAATCACCTCTATGTCTTGTAGCCAAGCATCGGCAGCAATGGCATCCTCGCTGCCATCGAAGAATGGAGGGTTCAGGCGCTTAAAACTGTTGACCGCACTGTTCCCTCGGGGACCACTTCTATTCAGAGCATCTTCCACTGCCTGGTGCAAGGCATCGCCTCTACGATCCTGGGAAGCTAACAATGATCTGATGAGACCCACCAAAGTGCCATCATCAGGATCTGCAGGCTGGACTGGCTGAACTGGCGGCTCTTCTCCAGTAGGTACGACTCGGAAGGCTGCTCCTGAGTGCTGGGCCTGATCTTCTGGTTGCTGCTGGTCCACGGGAGGTGCTCCTCCTTGCTGATCGGCAGGTCCAGGTTCAATGCCGTTGAAGAAGACGACATGGGAACAATAAGGAAGGACCAGGACAGGTCAACGATTACAAGCATGTGATCAGGACAAGAATTTCAGGAATCAAGAGGATACGAGCAGAGATCAAGGGCGAGTACTGATTGAGACATCTATTCGGTAAACCCTCACACATCTTGATTAACAAGACCTGCATGGGCCACCACTTAAACCATGTCATGCCCCAGAACCAGAATACTGGAGAGCGGGGGCAGACATAGCCAGCTACATATAACGGAATGGAATCCACACCGCTATACGGTCACGGCTGTCTAGATATGTGAGGGTTTCACTACAATCCATCAGTCTCTTAAGGTCATAGATAGCCTATTGTCTCAATCTCAACCAACTAAATAATAGTTACAAGATATCAGACCACCAAATACACAATAGTAAGGCGTCCCATACATTATATATTCGGAATGATCATGAAGCTAGTCGTTACAAAATGTGAGGACTAGCAAGAGTTCAGTCATACATGATCAACCCCCGGGGCTTGTCAATCATGTTATAGCCCGCAGGCAGACAGTAAGTAAGTACAATCGAGCTAACACTTGCTCGTCGGCTAAATGCCTCAAAAGAATAATTTATAATATTACAGTGGGAGAACAAAAAAACCCACTCGATGCCCTGGTTACGCCTGGTGACCACCATCGGGCTGGAAAGCAGGGAGACCCTTTGGTGCTGCTCCGGTATCTGGCCACACAAAACCAGCTAGGTCAGACCCCAGAAAGAGCAAGTGCCACAAAGGAGGCTTCACTTAAGAACTAAAAACCAACAATTTATTAGCATTCAACATGTAAGAAAACAACAATAAATAACACAGATTGAGGTTTGTGCACTACCAATGCACTTATTCCAAACATATCAAATGAATTCATGATTTTCAAGTTCAGGACAAAAGGCGTAAGGATATAAAATGGACGTAAAAATATAATAAGGAGTTATAAAACATGGGCAATAATGATAAATAATAGTACACAGGGCTATTGGAAAATCATACAGCTCAGGCATATGCGGCAGGAAAGGAGGGGGCACATGCGGCTCAAATAGGAGCCCATGTGGCACAGGAGAGAGATGAGCATATGCGGCTAGGTTTAATCGGGGTCATGCGGCTCGGACTCAGAAGCCCATGCGGCCAGATCTGGGGGGGTTCTCATGCGGCTCGAGGATCAGGGCCTATACGGCTCGGGGATCCAGACAGTCCTGCGGCTGAGAGGACTCGAGTCCTCATGCGACAGCAAGTGACTGGGGTCTATGCGGCTAGGAGAGCAATGCCTCTGCGGCACAACTGAGTTGATCCCCATACGGCCAGGGTAGTAGGACTCATGCGGCCGGACGGACGGAGTCCCATGCGGCTCGCGGAACTAGCGGGCCTTATGCGGCTCGTGAGAGTTCAGAACTTATGCGGCTGGGAATTGAGCGAGTTATGCGGCTAAGTGAGTCCGACTCTCATGCAGCTCAAGAACTTCCCGTCATGCGGCTGGATAGAACACTTACCGCATGAATATTCATGCGGTCAAGTCAAGCACTGTTTATCTTCTCCAAAATTTCAGAGAAGAAGAACACCATGAGAGCCAAGTCCTCAAGCTCCATAACTCCATCATCCGGAGCCTAAATCCGAACTTCTATAGGTCAAAATGGGGTAAAACGAAATTCTCTACAACATGGAACCATTAAAACTCAGAAATAACAAGATTAAGTAGATCAAAACCCAAGAAATTCCGAAAATAAAATAAACTTAGATCTACAAGAATCTAGCCATGGAAAGTAAAAATGCCCAGTACTAAAGTGCTTTAGAAAGTAGTAAGGAAGAGAATGAAGTAATAAAATTGGAATTCCTTCATGAAACAAGATGCACTTGCCTAGACCTCTCTCTCCTCTCTCTGGTAGGTAAGGAAGTAAATGAGGAAGAAGAAGATGAGTAATGAAGAGAGAGAAAGAAGAAATGGCAATAAATATCAAAGGTGGTGGTAGGTAGGGGGTTCATCCATGGTTCATGATGAACCAAAAATAATTCCAACCGAACCAAGCCAACCCGGGCCAAGAATAAACCAAGCCAAGCCATGAAGAAAACTAAACAAGGAATCATGCAATACAGAATAAAATACGTACACGTATTCCAGAAATACGTAATACGAACCACAGGCATTACACCCTCCCCCTCAGTGACCCCCTCCTTCATCGGTGCAGCGAACGCGGTGGCATATCACTCAAAGGCTGAGTTGTATAAGTCAAGTTTTAGGATATTAGTCTATATATTATGTATAGTCCAACCGAGTCAACTCTAAGCTAAACTAGTCCAACTTGGTCAAACTAGCCATTTCTAAGTTGTATAAGTCAAGTTTTAGGATATTAGTCTATATATTATGTATCTAGCTATATTGTATCTAAGCTAAACCGAGTCAACTTTATACTAACATAACTTTATAAGTCAAGTATAGAGTATTACTAAAAGAACTTTTGGACTTATAGTCCTAGGCATATTGAATCAAATGTTGGCAAATCAGTTGGTTTAGAATGTTAGGTTGCAGATATTGAAGTGGATAGAGGTAGGTTCGAGCAAGTGATCCTTTACAATTAAGACTCTGACACTATGGTCAAGTATCATAACTGAATCCTTCTCCATGTCAAATTAATGATGTAACCTTAGCTGAGAGTAAGCATTTAATGTTTTCAATTGAGTACTCACCTAGACAGGTTGCACTAATGTTAACAGTAGGAATGATGTTTGGAATGGTTTATGAAGTGGTGAATCAACATTAGGTAGTTGGATTTATTTCAGACAACCATTATTAGTATGTGGAGGGCCAAACAGTTGGTGTTAGATGTAGACTAACTAAACTGTGAAAGAAGATGGATTTGTATGAGTTAGCTTCAGTAGAAAGACTGTGACTCTGCATGAGTCATATTAGAGGAGTTACTCTGCATAATCATGTACTAAGTATAAGATATGGGTTAGGGCTTAATGGGCTAAGCTAAGCTAGGAGCCCAATAACACCAATAGTAATGTCTGTAACTAGGGTATTTGTGAATATTATGTATCAATATGAGCATAAAGTTTGGATAGTAATTTAGCATATTATTTATCTTATATCTAGAATACCCTAATTTAGCCAAAATTTGAGCACATAGGTGTCATAGTGTGTGTGCGTCAGTGTTGTGTCATGTGTCAAAGTGTGTGTGTGTGTCAAAGTGTTGTGTCAAGTGTCAAAGTGTCGTTCAGGATTCGGGATCTCCTAATTATAAATCACAATAGTTTACTGACTGGCCACCATTTGGTTGTAAATTGTAAAGTAAATAAGGTAAATAATAGGACAAACTCAGGAGCAGGCCACACCCTGGACCTATGTTGAGCCTGCCCTTGCTTGGTCAGGGATACCCTTCTAAGACGTTAACTAACCTCTTCTGTATCCCTAAATCTCTTTCTTCATGTCTTGAACTTTTCTTCCCAATTCTTGATAGGAAGGAGAGGAGAAGATGAGGTGATGACATAAGAGGGGGGGTAATGCTCACAGATTTGAGGCTCGACGATGTTTGTCGCAATCGATGGAGGTAAAATGACGACGTAATGTGGTGTCATGCAGTCGAGGCATGCAAGCGATGACGATGACGAATTCATTGGCCAACTGCCTTAAGCCTATTGATGACGACCGCCTCTAGTCTGCCGACGGTGGAAAGTGCTTCATGGTCGTCATCTCTTCAACTTATCATCTCTACAGTTGTTGTCCGCTTCAAGCCTCCTAACAATTGTTGTCCTTGAACAAGAATACTAGAGAGCTGGGTATGATACAACTAGCTACGCACTTTGGACTGCATCACCATCTCGCAATACGTTCATGCTATAAAGACAATGGGGTAACTCTATAATCCGATATTCTTGTCCTAGAGCATGCTATATCTCAATCCAAACCAGTAACAAAGATATGACAAATATGAGCAATAATAAGGTGTCCTAAAATACAATCTCATAACTAGCCAAGTCACTCTGCTTGGTGACTGGGCAAAATGTTGTCTGAACGACATGTCGTTGGCATGTTGTTGCCACAAGAAATTGTAGGAATAGGACTTTTGGTTTGTCCAGTCTATTCTACGGGTGCTAGTTTGGGTCCTTGCCATTGCCAATGGCTAGAGGGTCTAGAGCGGTCTGAACATGACTTGATTATTAATTAAAACATTAAAAACACGGTTAGGTTTAGGGTTTACCTGATCAACCGTGGCAGGAGGGGAGCGGCGACGGCGAGGGGGAGCGGCGACGGCGAGAGGGAGCGGCGGTGGAGGTGGCTGGAGCTGGCTCTGGCGAACGGGAGGGACGCTCGAACGAAGGATCGGGCGCGGCGATGGCGAGGGGGAGGAGGGGGTCGACGGTCTCCGGAGGAGGGGGTCGGGGAGCGGCGGTCACCGAAGGAGGGGGTCGGGGAGCTGATGGGGGGGAGGGGGAGGGTTGGGAGAGGAGAGGGAATGGTTTGGGTTGGGGAGAGGAGAGGGGTCGCCAAGGGGGGTAGGGGTCGCCGAGGTCGGTGGGGGTCGCCGAGGGCGGTCGGTCGGGGGCCGAGGGGGGTGCGGTCGCCGGATCGGGGTCGGAGGGGAAGGATGAAAGAAATTTGGGGGCAAAAATAATGGGGGGAATGAAAACTCGAACCTTACCTATATTTTCAATTTAGCGACGTCATATTAGAACGTCGGTAAACGTCGCTAATATCAGTAATATTAGCGATGAAGTAATAAATACGTCGGTAAACGTCGCTAATATCACTAATATTAGCGACGTTTACCGACTTATACGCGACGTGAGCTCTTTAAAACGCAAACGTAGTTTAAATACGTCGCAGAACGTCGCTGTCAGTCGCTAATAATGACGTCTTGCGACGTTATAAAAAAACGTCGCTAAATTGTTTTTTTTCCTGCGACATTTTCTTAAAACGTCGCTAATTACGTCGGTAATATGACTTATTTTGGTAGTGGGTGGGGACATGATATCAAAATACGAGCTAACACATGTTTGTTGGCTAAATGTCTTAACAAAATATACCAAATGTAATTAAAGTGGGAGATAAAATAGAAATCCACTCACATGCTCGGGTGGTGGTCTTCCAGGTGCTGACCATCGAGTGATAGTTAGGGTAGATCCTTAGACTCCTCTACGAGATTTGGTCATACAAAATCAGTAGGGTGATATCAACCCTATATAACAAGCACCACAAGAAAAGCTCTATAGTAATAAAATCAGAATACAGTCATATGATGGAAAGCACTAAAGAAATAACAATAAAGAAGTAAACTGAATAATAATAGTAATCTAGAACTAGAAATAGAAAACATTAATCAACTCGACCAATCATGAACTACGGCTTGATAACATTAACTAACTAGGGTTTCACATTCCTGATTACTATCATATGCATTTGAGGTTCCAAAGAAAACATACACTACATTCTATCCAGGTGAAACGATAGTCAATAATAGATGCATCACTCGACGACGAGCTAATAATAATCAGTACAATATTGTATCATTCAACGGTGAGCTGGAAGTGTGTCCGTCACGACGGAGAGTTCCAAATCCATAAGTGGTCGGCATAACGGGACTACATGCAACTAGAAAACCTCTCACTCCAATGCATTTAGGTGATCATTCTATTTATTAATTCCTAAACATTTTTACTTGAATTCACGGTCGTGGGCATCCGCATAATCCATCCTACATGTGGTTCCCCTTGGAGAATGCAGTACTCATATTATTTTAACATTCATAGTCAATAGCATGATACATGCTAGCAACCCACATAGTTATAATCACTATATATTGGAGTGTGATGCGACGAGCCATTGAGAATCAATAGGGTATCAATACAGTACAATACAATACAAGATGGTATGATACGATATACAATATGGTACATATTGGACATCGCCAGACATGATATCGATGTCCTTCCATAAACGACCAATAATAACACTATGTTGTCATAATAATGCTAACTTCATACAATATCGACATAGCACAGAGGATACCTATGTATCCAGACAATTCGTGAAATACGAGAAATGCTATTGTGCTCCATCATGTGAGAGATAAACAATAGTGTAATAGGGATACCCTCGTGCAAGGGACAAGGGTACCGTCGTGGACAATCCAATTGAAAAGAAACCATACTTAAACAATAAGTATATTAGAAATCCAAGAAAAATCAATAACAAATTCGTATCAAAATTTTTTCCATATTTCCTACGAAAGCAAAATTAATCCGATATGAAATATCCGCCTGTTCAATTCCCTTGAATATGCACCCACACCCTCTCATATATGTTAGAATATTGTGTGTCAATTTTCAGGGCCATTATCTATCAGATTGGCATGCAAAATAAAACGACAAAAATCAGAAAAAAAAATAATATAGATAACACAGCCTTACTGTATTAGCAATATACTGGACAAAAATCATGTCAGCACATGATCCTTTCTATATCTATCAACACGTGGCCATTAACATGTGACCAGATGCATAATTGATGTAATTATGTGGGTGGAAAGAATTTTATCTATAGTACTAAATTCAAGACTCGGTCCATTCTACATCATAGTATAGTTCGACCCCATACGAAAAGGTTCAAAGTCGTTAGCGACATCTATTTTAGTGCACGATGTACAGTCACTATAGGGAACGTTCATTCACATAATAAAAATATAAATGATTGTTGAAATTTATTTGTGTTTCTTCATTGGTGATCTGATCCCACAATTCCATATTGAGGCAAACGTTATGTGTATGTATTTCAAACTATGATTTATTATCTTGTACGCATAAGGTGTACTAATTCAGGTGGTTAGTATGGTGGATAATTTTTCTTGTGGACACGGCTTAAATCCTATAAGAATCATTTATTTTGACCCTATTCATTGAGAAATACCTTTGAAGCTAGGTCCCTCAGACTCCAACTCGGACGCGGACGCAAGTGGCGCTTTGATGGTGTACTTTGGACTCGGACTAGCACTATGTGCACTAGTGTGGGAGAACATAATTCCAAGAGTATGCAGAAGAGAAAATGGTTTCATCTCTAGAAATCGAAGCTTTTGCATCAACGCTAAACACTAGTCAAAAGTTCAGTAACACTTCCTTGCTAGTAGTCGAAGGAATGTGATAAAGAACGTTCAAAAAGTTATTCCGAAATTATTGATTCCTGAAAATTGATCAACAAAGAAGGTCGGATTTTGCTTGAGCAATAGTGGTTCTGACCACACCAAAAGTTGTAATGCCCCACTCCGTGCGAGACATTTGGTTGATTTATTGGATGCGATCAGAAGATTGGACCGTAACTTGTGTTGAAAATCAAGAGATTTGGTTGGCTTATTGATGCAGTCTCTCTAAGTTGGCTGGATGGGATGAGTTATGGAACATGACTCGATGGTATGGCTATGTCAAGTGGAGAATATCATGCTTTGTGTCAAATCATCTCTGGAGGACCCGTTGAGCATATATGTCATCGAAACATGAAGACCCTTTTGTGCAAGTGAGTGAAACTGTTCCTTCTCCTCTACTCCTTTGTTCTTAATAAAAAGATTATGTTGCTATATTCTGTCCCTTAAACTGTTGATGCTTCATTGCTGCAAGATAGTTCTACTTGAAATATTGCTAGAAGTCATGATACTCATATTGAATACTGTTGAATGATAAATACATGAACATTAAACTGTCACTGTGAATCATACACTAGAAATGAATTGATAATGTTGCTCATTTAATGCTGCTAAAAGGAATGAGACACTTGAATCATGAACACTCTATGTAACTGTTGCAAAGATGTGAAATGTTATATGGCCCTATGAGAATTGAATAATATGATAATGTTACAACGTGATGAGTTGATGCAATGTAAAATGATTAGGCTTCGATGAGATCACCAAGTATGGAAATGTAAAAATGGTAAGTCGTTGAACATGACTTGAATTTGATGAGATGATAAACTGTTGCCTTTACTTACTTCTAATATTTTACCATGCGATTATGTTAACGATCGAGTCGGACACACATTCACATGGTCATGGACAACTTGTGCACAATGTGAGATTTGTTTTCTCACGATATGCCTGGAGAACTGGGCTCATCCGACCTAGGGAAAACGTAAGCGTGCTTTGGTGGTACGCTGTATCGAAACATTCATTGAGAAGCTACCTACTCTGAATGGCACATCACATGTCCTCGAAGTCCTATATGGCAAAGTCCTAAATGGTGGAATAACACCAGTATTCATGTTGTAAAGATGCATGCTAACGAATGTCTTGTGCAAGCAGAGTAAGTAAATCACATATCCTATATTTTATGCAGGTATGAGTGTTTGCCATTAAAATCTTTGATTTAGAATTTCAATTACAAACAGAACAGTGTTACAACGTAGGACTTAGATGTAGTCCTATGAGTACACTTTTGTTTTTATTGGGTCCTGTGTCGGTGGAGCGAGTGGTAATGCGTTGACTCCGTTGACGATCTGACGACAGTTTTAGGTTCTTTGAAGATCTGGGTTGCTCTGGATGCCAAGCTTGCGGAGGGAAGAAGACGTTGAGTGTCTCTTCCGATCTCTGAGTAGACGTACGTCTCTGTAACTCTGATGATCTGGTTACCTCTGTATTTGACGGTGTATGTCTGTTTATGTCTCTGTGTGTGTGTCTGGAAGAAGGAAATGATCCCTCTATTTATAGCTTGTAGGCTGGCTGCTCATGCGCGCATATGTCGGATGCGCCTGGTCGTGGGAACACCACGTGGCTGATGCTGGCGGGGTGCATGGTTGATGCGCCCTGATTCGGAGATTTAATCCTTCCTGTTGCGCCTGTGGTACTGCGGAAGAGCTGACACGTGGCGACTAAGAGGATTCTTCGGTTGCTGAGATCTTGAGTGGTTAGCACCCCTTCGTGGACTGAACTGAGTCAAAGGACACGTACATGTCCGTAGCTCAAAGATCTCAGATTTGGTGGAGAGTGATCTGGCAGGATGCGCCTGGGATTGGGCGCATGAAAAGACTTTGGCTCGTAACCTTCAGGAGTCACGAACCAGTCTGGACGCATGGCTTTTGAGGCGCATATCGGCCACGTGGCTTGTAACCGTCAGTGAAAGTAATGATGACGCTGACGTCAGCGACGTTTTTTCTGTAAAAGCTGTTGCTGCTCTGTCATCGAGGCATGGCTGCTGTCGTATCAGTCTTCAGCAATTAATGTTCTTGACGGATGATGGGCTTTTGAGTGGGCGCATTGATCTGCGTTCTACTAGGCGCATGGGGACTCGTGGGGCGCATCTTTATGAGGCGCTTGGTACTGATGGGCGCGTCTGTATAATATGCGTTATCTGACCGGCGCATCTGTTGCATGACGCATCTTTCATTGGTCCGACTGTTGAGTTCTTCGAATGCTTTAAATAGCCGTTTTGACTTGGCTGAATTCGAGGGGACAGGTTCATCACCATAAATGCAAATTTATTGCACGGGATTCGGAGAGCCCGCCACTTGGCGCATGGATTTGATTTGCTGGCCTATAAATAGCAGCAGGGAGAGAGTTTGTTTCTCGTTTTCTCCGTCTTTCCGAATGAGATGAATTTTTTGCTCGAGTACATTCTGTTGACAAAACACTCCCGAGGGTGAAGATGCGACGAGTTGTCTTCGTACACACACTTGTGAAGGTGACTGTTATATCCAAAAATTGGGATCGCGGGCTCCCGACGCAGGCCGAAGGTGCCTGTTGCATCCAAAGATCGGGATGCTCGAGTCCCGTCTCCGTCATGCTGGAAGAGCCGCAGATCGGAATTGCGGTGCTCTCCTCTTCCTTGGACTTTGGAGAGCTCTTCCTCCAGCTAGAGTGGGGTTGATCGCCCACCCTTGTTCTGCTCAATAAATGCTACATTAGCCGAAGCACTTGATCGGGTCGAAGTAGAGCGCATATGCTGAGACTTCGTGATGCGCCTAACTGAGACGCTGAAGAGATGCGCTTGACTGAGACGCTGAAGAGACGCGCCTGACTGAGACGCTGAAGAGATGCGCCTAACTGAGACGCTGAAGAGATGTGCCTGGCAGTTTGCTGCGCATGGCTGTAGTCTTAGGATCTTTCTTTTTGTAGAAGTTCTCCTTTGTAAAGCCTTTCTTTTGACATGTAATAGACTTTTATATGAAATAAAAATCTTCTTTTGATGTCTATACTTTTGCTGCCCTTTGCTGTGCCAAGTACTTTTTGAGCTCCCTGGCGCATGTTTGAGTAGTGTTAAACGCATAGGAATTCTGGCCTATAGATGCGCCTGAAATTCCATGCTTCTACAATGAGAAAGTCGCCGATTGTAAGAAATCACACAAAAAGTGATGCATTTTTATACATGTTAATTCAACTTAACTGCTTAACATGTTAATCTCAATAGATGCTATAATGTTATCTTTTCATGATTACTGCCATAACATCTTTACATGCTTCACTATGATGCTGTACATGAACTGTAAACTGATGCTAGGTCCAAATAGAAAGATCATATTAATAAATATTTGCTCACATGAATACTTAGTGTTGGTTTAGGCGAGTGGGCTGGTTCTTTTCGCTAGTACGCGGCAATGTACTGACCCACGTTGGGGCACTCTTTTCAGGTGCTCGTGCTTGAAAAGTTCAGTACACAAAGATTGGCATTGATCAGTCCCGAGGCATCGAAGATTTGTTGGGCATGCAGAGCTCTTCTTACAAAAGATGATGTCTTCTGTTTATGAAGGACAAAATGTATAGAACATTGTATATCTGTTGTACCAGTAAGTTGTAAGCCAAGTCGGCATATCTAGTTCTAGGTCAATGTGTCAAGTATCAAATGTAAGCCTAGATGGCATGTGTTTCAAAATTGGCTATCAACAGAAATATGAGTTGTGTTGTAAATTTTGTATTCCCGTGCAAGCCTTGTACTTCATCAAGCCTTGTACTTCATCTCATTATCAATAAAGATACATATTTCTACATGTCTTATTGTGGCTTCAAGTTATCTGATTTTGGTCGCTGCTATAAAATAATAAGGTGTTCTTTTCAATAAAAGAGATGTGTTCTTATTATCTTCAATTTGTCTGTTTGTGCCGCTGTAATATGCTTCTAATTTGAAGATTACCAAATATGTATCGTCTTTGTCTTGTACCAGAAATAAAAACGAGTACGAATGACTATGTAAAAATCGGGGCATGACATAAGTTAGCTCTTTGTTCAACAACTTTATTGTTTTCAAACAGTTTTGAGTGCTAGCTTTTTAAACAAATTTGTCCTCTTAGCAGCTCTTTTGCAGTTTACTGGTGGTGATGTTAATTGGTTTCTATTTCTTCTAACAAGTTTGACTTGCATTCAAAAGTTTAGTCTTGTCGACTTTTATGGATTTTTCCGTAAATATATGTCAATTTATTTATCGAAAGTCCAACATCAGGATACATGTGACACCTTTGCACGTATGCTACTACTTTGAGAACTTTTTTTCCTCAGCCCACCAACCAACTGATTTGTCGGCTTACCAGTTCCTGTCAGCTAATTTGGATGAAGCTGAAGAAATTTTAGCTCTGAAACAAATTTCTTGAATAATTATATAGCTTCTAACATTCTCTCATCTATACAGTTCAAAGCTACTACCCAAAATAAGACTCAAAATCTTTTGCCAAGTCTCATAGCATCTATGGTTATGGCATACACAGTAGCAGAGGTATCAAGTGCTACATTTTAACTTTAGTTAAATTTTGTAGCATCTAAAGACTGCAATGAATACTTGTCCATATTTAAAAATTATTAGAAAGCTAAGAGATACTTCAGATTTGGAACGTGTTCTAGTTTCGCTATATTAATTTTTAAGCCCACCAAATTATCCGTTCTTACCAAACAATAAAGAAAAATAAAGAGAAAAAAGAGAAATTTTGAGTTGCACCCCACAATATTTAACCATATTCAAGGTGCACCCCACTGTTTTATCATAATGTACAATACCCCCCACTTCCGTCAAAAACTACGGTCAACTCCGTTGACCGTTAATTTTTGACCGAAATGTCCCTTCCATTTTTCCAAGCTGACGAGGGAGAACTGGTAATAATGGTGATTTGCTAGGGGTATTTCGGTCAAAAATTAATGGTCAACAGAGTTGACCGTTAGTTTTTGACGAAAGTGGAGAATATTGTACATTATGATAAAACAGTGGGGTGCACCTTGAATATGGTTAAATATTGTGGGATGCAACTCAAAATTTCTCAAAAAAAAATCTTACCAAATATGGAAGGAAAAAAAAAAGAATGTTAATTTGAAATATTTGTTTGGAGTGAACCATTGTGTATAAATATCAAGAAGACTCTAAAAGTAATAATTTATATAAATTTTAATAATTTAGCGTATGTGTTTGTAGTGTATCTACCGTGAATGGCTCTTACACATGGGATAAATTCGGGAGTGTCCACATAGGTCTCAGAACCTTTGTAAACATTCATTTGATCCCTCATAAGTGAAGAGAGCCGAGAAAAAAAATTAAAAAATAGAATTGCCAATAGGAAGGAATAATATTATTCGTACCTTTCAAAATATCCCTCCAAATTATTTCTTATTATGTGGCAGGTGACGAGACGATTAATGTGACACATAACACGACAAATTTTAAAATTAAAATTAACATTGACATTAATATTAACATTAATTTTTTGGAATAAAATTTGTTATATCAATTGTCATATCAGATGTCATATAATATTATTTAATATGTCACATCAACTATTAAGGAATATTTTGGAGGTACGAATACTCAATAGTAAGAAGAGCTTAAGGAATCTGTCCTCATTAATTTAAACACACACTAGGACCACAAAAGTAAATGACAGAAGTACAAAAATAAAAATAAAAGAGCCGAATTATCTAACAACTGAGGCAGTTGATTACAAGTAGTCTGCATAATATGATTAGGGCTATACATGCATATATCTCAAATATTATAATATAATATGACACGAAAATAATTTAAAAATAAGTCGTCTAAGTCGTATGTATATCATCCATTAATTAATATAAAAAATTATACTAATATAAAGTGACTTGAAAACGGCTAGCCGTCTAACAAATCCTAAAATATATTCTATATTCGAATTCTATTTAAACTAAGTACAAGTACATGATATTTTTAACTAACATATATCAAAAATTTTAAAAACATATCTATAAAAAAAGTCTAATTAAAATATATTCAAATCATATTTAAATATTTTAATGTAATTTAATTTTTCAACAATGTTATATTAGAACATATATTATTTAATTTCAATCGATACAAAAACCAGATTTTCCAACAAAATTTACATCGTCATCTATCATGTATTCCATTAACAAGGTCATTCAAAACAGCAAAAAAAAACTATCAATCAATACTAGCATTTTGGTACAATTTTCTAACCTTTTATTCGTTAATTTCATAGGCAAAACTATATACCAAGATTCAGGAAAGATCATGAAACATTCAAGAAACAAGTCCAGAACTGACACGAAGCAATATTTTTCTTATGTAATATATAACTTATTCTTTAAATATCATTTTTGACAATTCATTAACATTTATGCTAACGTTTATGTTGTATTTATAACTTTTTCTTCATTAACATTGTACGCTAAGTTTATTCTATTGCTTTTATAGATTTTTGACAATTAAAGCCTAAATATATTTTTATTCCAAGCGATACCAAAACAATATTTAGTATTTCCAACAAGTATAACTATTTGAATTTTAATTTTTGTACTTTAAACCAACTCTCTTTTATTCCAATCAATAACCAAAATTTCAGATTTTATGGAATTTTTTTACATATGTCCGAGCTCTCTAGCCTAGTGGTATTAGAGCGGACACCCGGAGGGGCCGGCAAGGTTCGAGCCCCCCAATTGTGTGTGTGAGTGTGATTTCAAAAAAAAAAAAAAAATCATTCATAACAGCCCCAAAAAAAAAAAAGCTATTTAGCATGTTGGTACCATTTTTTTTTTTTTTTTCTTCATTGATTTCCTAGGCCATGCTGTTAAGATTAAAGAATTATCCTGAAACGGTCAAGAAACAAATCCAGTACTGGCACAAAGTAAGTAATATGTAACTTATTCTTGAAATTTCTCAATTATTAACATTTTACGCCATTTTTTTTTTTTTTTTTTTTTGAGATGCTAGGTGATACGTTGTGTACGCTGTATTACATGTATTTTGGGTCCATTGTATCTAACTTTCACCATTATTAAAAATAAAAATAATACGTTCCCGTGGTTCGATTTATTGATCTTCCGTCACACAGTCAGGACCTTATACATTTTTTCAGTAACCACAAGAGCCACTGATCTATTTTACGCTAATACTTATGTTGAAAAATTGAGTTGAGATCAATGGTCTTCGGATTTAGTGAAAGTTAAGTGAACGTTGACTTGATCACGTTTTCGCAATGCACATGGAACTGCTAATAGCATCCGATTTTTCTCTTGATTATAATCCTATATGCTAATAGTGACGACAATTCCATGAGTTTCTATTTACATTATTAATAATAGTAAAATAAAATAAAGGGTACTGTCATCCTTTTCTAAGTGTGGGTGCTTTTCTTTTGTTTGGCTACCGAAAGTAAATAAAAACTAGTAAAAAAATACTAATAGTTTTGACGGACTTATTGTTTGGAGGTTGAAAACTAAGTTTTCAAAGTTCCTGTTACATAGAAAAAAATGAAAATTCAAACCTAATCGACTTTTCATCTAAATTTATGGTAACTTTTGAAACCAGTGGAACACAAACTTTTACTATCGTCTTTCACTTAGAAAAATAGCCCACATTAGTTGACATTTTTCTTTTCTTTTCATATTTATACTATTTAATAGTTTCCCTACCAGCTTGGTGTGAGATCCAGTGATTAGGGTTATTGGAAAGATCTAAGTCGGAGTTCAAGCCTTGTCAAAAAAGTAAAATAATAATATATTATTTTTAAATGTGTTTTAGTTCATCAATCTAGTTCTATCAAACAAATAACAAATTTTGGTTTGGAAACCTACTTTCTTTAGTTTCTAGAAACAAATGAAACTTAAATTCTCAACTTTCAAATAGTTCATATGCCACCGGGCAAAAAAAAAAAACTTCATTGCCTGTTACTAATTAGCGTTACTAAAACAAATGTTGTTCTACTGCTCTGCTGAAAAGAGTAACAAGAATGAAGAGTTGCAATACCTCCCTCAAATATTAGAGCCAGCTGACATTCGTTACACCAACCTTATCATTCTCTTCTCGTACCATGTCCCAACAAAATAAAAACTCTGTAACAACAAAAGTTGGAACTGGACAACTTTAATTGTTCTATTCCAAACAACGTATTTGTAAATCCCACACCATCATATAAAGGCAACCAAGCACATATTTGCAACAACAAATGTTATATTTAGAGCAAAGTTGCATGGTATTTTCATTTGAAGACAACCAAACAGCCTGTAAACGCAATAAATTGAAGAAATTAATAAGATCAGCCCATAGTAAATTTAGCTGTGCAGAACAAAAACTATTATAAGCAAATAAAATTGATATTATGACCATTTCAACGTAAAATTTCCAAAAAGAAGCATTCACATCCAACCCCTCAACATCTGAAGCTACACAACAGATTCTGCAGACTGTCGAACATGGTA
Source organism: Iris pallida (assembly GCA_029216955.1). NCBI lineage: Eukaryota > Viridiplantae > Streptophyta > Magnoliopsida > Asparagales > Iridaceae > Iris > Iris pallida. Next base: position 22,690 of record JANAVB010006902.1, on the reverse strand, counting down.
AAGTCCACCTGATGAAGAAATGAATACAAATATGTATGGAACCCCGCCGTTCCAGCTAGTAGATTTTTCTTTATTTTTCAGTTTCAAACAGCAGCAACAACTAAATATGTATTGGACCCCGCCAATATTCTCCACAATATGCTACATCTCTTTCAAGAAAACGTTCTACACAGTCCTCAAATTCTTCAGTAAATTTAGGAAGAACAAAAAAAGGTAAATAAAGAGGTCATGAGATCCGAGTAGACAGCAGAGGCTACATGTACAGATGGGCCATTCATTTATGCGATTAGGTCGACCTCAAATGATCCAAATCTTCCATCACATTTGGAGGATGGATTCTTGCGGTGATTTCTATACCTTGTTACTATCGTTCAGAAAATTTTTGGGCAGGTAAAAAAAAAATTGTAAACCTTGTTACTATCGGTTCTTATGTTCTTTATCTACAATGCTTTACAATGGAAATTCCTGAGTATACTCTCTCTCACTCTCTCTCTCTAATTTGTTTTGCTAACTACCACTCCTTGAGTATGTTACAGAATCCACATCAGTAACGAACTTATCCAATAGACAGCAGGAATTTACTTATCCAATCTGAGGTTATCACAAAGGTGGCCAAGCTCAGGCCTGGCTTCCATCCATGCTGCAAATCCTAATTCGCTTGAAGAAGAGTAGAGGTAGGACCGAAAGGTAATCAGAAAGAAGTAGCGCCTGCAAAAGTGAAGCAGAGAATACGGTCAGAATCCCTGCTGAAAAACAAGATAAATGTACTGATCCGGTGCACATGTTGTCATCATATTCATCTTAAATGGACAGGTTCACGAGGATAAGGTGAAACAAAACCAAATACTCTCCCTGTTTGACCAAATGCAAGATATACATGTTTTGAGTTCAGGTCAAACATTGGTCACCACAGGCATGTACTAATGGTTTGAGTAAGACAAGGCATGAAGCTGAAGATAATATTTACAGAATTACAAGTACGAAAGACATTGCTGGCGGATAGTGAACAGTATTCTTGGCAAGTCTTAACTACTTACTCAGTGAGACGGGCTAGACAAGAGGAATTCCGAATTGTCTATGGAGATATATCCCCCCTTTTATTGTTTATTCTTTTGGAGTTTGTAATCTTGGACCACCTAAGTTCTTAACTACTTACTCAGTGAGACGGGCTAGACAAGAGGAATTCCAGTTGTCTAAAACTGTGACATTTCTCTATGTAATTGTGTATATGTTACAGACATGTAGAACTAAGGGTCCATGCAATTACACATTCGCCTAACAAGGAACTTTACACATGGCATTCCCTCCTTGGCCTCCTATTATATGTATGTGTTACCATACACAGAGAACCAAACCCTCAGTCTTCTTCTATTTAACAACCTCCTTACCCCTTCCTTCCCTCCCTCCCTCAGCTCTCCCTAGCTCACTAGCATGAATACAAACAAAGTTTCCTTCTCCTTCACACCTTCCTCCTTAGCACCTTTCATGTGGGACTTAGCCAAGGCGATGATGCACCAGTGGCACTCTTTGATGCACCAAATGGGCACACCATGATCAAATGAAGAAACTTTTATTAAACTAATTGAGCAATCAATTATTTGGAACCACAAATTTCACTCCAATAACAGGGAATTAATAAAGGAAAATCAAGGCACCACCTGTTTTAAAATGAAAGGTATACTCTGAAGTATGCTTTGAACCCATCTCTAACTGAAATCTAGAAGATGGCCCAAGTTATTTTCTATTCACAAAGGTGAAACATAACACCAGATCTTACCTGGCAAGCATTTTCATCTAAAATAGAGTACTGTACAGATTACATTTAAAGATTAATTACACATGTAAGAATACTCACATCTTTTATATATGGTAACAAATTAAGGTGAACTATTAGTCATGAAAATTCTAAACATTTCAAAAAAGCATAGAACCCAGTGATGCAATATCAAGATGAATACAGGCTGACCTTAGAGCTTTAATTCCCATATCCATGATATTTGAACGGGCTTCATCATCACCATTAGGATACTTCTCCACTTCCTTCCTATAGTGTAAGATATCATCTCGCAAATGACCCGCACCTGCACATCTTTTTAGATATTGGAGAGAACTATGGTTAGAAATAATGGAAGCAATATGCAGGTAGGTAATGGTGGCAATAAGATGTATATTTTATACAGAACACAAGACCACATAGAAAGACATAAATATGTTATGGAAGCAGTACTAGACTATATAGTAGAATCTGACAAATCGAGTAAAGTATTGAGTTCAACTTGAGTTCACTTTTCCTTGTTTTCCACTATAATGAACTGACACGGATGTGGAAACTGATATGGACACTATAGTAGGTTTCTAATTCTGTATTTCTATTCTATGTATCAAATTATCAACCAATCTACTGCCACTAGTATTGACTAGGAAGCATGAGCACTTCAAAGTCGGTAACGTGTCTGTTTCGTGTTTGTGTTGGACATATGTCGGTTAGTCACGACTATAATGTCCTGCTCCGCACGGTGGCATTGTGCTAGCTTGTTGGATTGGATAGTCGAGTTGGACTTGGATTCATACGGAGGAATCATTCAGAAGTCTATATGACGGGGACGGAAAGACAATTTGTCAAATGTAAGTGGTTTGATATTGCTTTCCTTATTTTCACTCTTTTAAAAAAAAAACCCTTCGTAGTCTTTGTTGCTATATTCCTATAAGATTGATGATGCTAAAATAAAAGAACTAAGATAAAAGAGTTCATATGTATGCTTATGTCCATGTCGATTTATCACTAAGCAACAATGAATAAATGAACTCATTGTTAAACAAGGGAATTAATATAATAGAGATTGAACTAGTTGTTCTGTGAAAATGGACTGTTCTGGGACCCTTGGGTCGCCAGCAATAATTTGGGACCGTTGAGTCGGCAGTTGAAGAAATCCCTGGATTGAAAGTATGGAATTATGAGCGATGCCTCAAGGAATGTGGAAAAACAAATGAGAATGTGTTGTATAGTTATTTCAAGTTTCTGTTATCATGCATGTTATATTTTATAGCTAAGTTGCATATACATGCATGGTCATTGACAACTTGTGCACAAAGTTTTAGTTCCTCGAACAGTATCCGCGGCCACAAAAATGATTCAGCCTAGGAGGAACATGGATAACTGGTGCTGACGTACAATCACAAAGAATTAAGGGACCTTCAATAGGGCTCGCTACCTGCACTGGAAGGATCGTCATAATTTCTAATGAATAGTCCAAATGATGAGTCGCTAGTGACCGACATGCAGTTAGGCTAATGGCAACTATTTTGTAGGCCTAATAATAATTGCGGGGACGAACTCTTATATATATATATATATATATATATATATATATATATATATATATATATATATATATATATATATATATATTGTGAACGATAATCCTTGTTAATACAAGGAAGGATGGTGGTCTTGGGTAATATTCACTGTGTCGGTTAACAAGTAAAATATAAATGTGATCTTTATATTTTCTCTAGGGTCGGTAAACAATTTCATATATATATATATATATATATATATATATATATATATATATATTTTCTCTAGGGTCGGTAAACAATTTCATATATATATATATATATATATATATATATATATATATATATATATATATATATATATATATATGAAATTGTTTACCGACCCTAGAGAAAATATAAAGATCACATAATAATTTTCCTTGTTTTTACATGATTAATATGTTGGTTTATGTGAGTCGGGTTAAGATCGTTCACAAATGCATTCCCTAATGTGCATACCTCCTCCTCCACTGGTACGGAGAGCCACTTGGATATTTTGAGGCATTTCAAAGCTCATTCGACAACTTGAAGCATTTTTCCTCGAAGATGTTTTCTCTTTGTAATAAAGGACATAATGTATGGAACATTGTTTATTGTATTAGTTTCATAATTGTAAGCCAAGTGGACATAATTTAGTTGGCCATGGAGCGTCTTTGTATTCCGCTGCAAGTTATCAATAAAGAGAATCATTTTCATCTATCTATTGTCTATCATTTTTTTGTTTATTTCCGCTACAACGACTTTGATTCTGAGATGTTTTATCAACCATGTATGTTCATGTCTTGTACAAGTGCAATTTAGACTTGTACAACATCATGTCCAGTGGTGACTTTTGATTCTGGAAAACCAGAACGTGGCAACATCAAGGTATTTCCATAATACATTAGGAAATTCTAGAATTTGTTTGGTGTCGTGTTACGTTGTCCATATTGTGATGTGTCATATTTGTGCCCATGAAACATAAATTATTAATTCATTAACTAATTATCAACAATAATACTATTAATATACACTGTCTTCTCTATTGTGAATAATGACCAAATTGACAAGAGAGCCCGAGGTAGCAAATTCCTGAAATTCAAGAAAACCCGATATCTATGTTTATCTATCATCTATTGTCCAGTCCTTCCTTTATATATCTCCTATTTCTTAGATATTTGTAATGGTACCTTGCCCCTGTTAAGCCATATGCATGTCCGTGGTCAATGTCAATGCTACTAACAACACCAAAAACTTTATCACAAACTTTTCGGGTCGGCAATGTCAATGTTACCTATAGGTCTGAATTCATTTCACATGCACCCAAAGCAACAAGTTTGAGCCTCTCACTGAAACAGGGTTTTCTAATGCTGGACAACATTTACTGATTTCTAATAGGGAAAAAGAAACTCTCATAAAGCAATGTGGAGTAAGATTGTGATATTTCTCTCATTGTCAGCAAATAGTTCCTAAATTATTGGTCAGGAAAGAGTTGTCAACTTAGAGACAATAGGGCAAGTTCAATGTTTCCAATGAAATATCAAGTTATCAATATTGATGACATCACCATACCAGCTAAATACTGGAAGCTTGTATGAAAGATGAAGGCTAGTATTGAAGAATTATCTGAATCTACACATCTGAATAGGCCTTTATCAGAATATGGACACATCCACATGACAGGTTCTTTTATGGTCCCTGTAATGGACACTTGGACACTCTACTTGATATGTCCATCTCCTAATATATTGCAAGGGTTTTACTTTTCTTGTGTACCATTTAACATGTTGATAGTCTCAATTGTGAAATCACCTTATCTCCTCAATCAGCTTGCAACATGGGAAATATGAGCTTTGGCTATGTTGCTGATCAATTCCATGATAAGTACTATTTTACCCATGCCAGCTCCCCAAATAGTCCGATTTTTCCTCCATGGCCTCTTTCCTTAAAGTGATGCCTTTGGTTCTCGCCTTTTCCATGTTGATAGTCTCAATTGTGAAATCACGTTATCTCCTCAATCAGCTTGCAACATGGGAAATATGAGCTTTGGTTATGTTGTTGATCAATTCCATGATAAGTACTATTTTACCCATGTCAGCTCCCCGAATAGTCCGATTTTTCCTCCATGGCCTCTTTCCTTAAAGCGATGTCTTTGGTTCTCGCCTTTTCGTGATGAATCAAATGGACCTATGCCCAATGAGTGAATCCTATCAACAAAACGAGGTCTTCCTACGCTCCATGGCTCCCTCCGCAATAATACCCATGGTTTCTCCCATTCGACCAGGTCACCACGAGTGGGATTTAGGCCATAACATAATTAACAAATCCAAGATGTATTCCTGCAAGTAAAGGGGGTTCAAATATATATATATATATATATATATATATATATATATATATATATATATATATATTGGAATAAGGGTAAATTTTATTCCACGCAAATCACAGTAAAGGTATTACAATACACTATTCTCACATCTCTCCCCCCAGTTAAGGGGCCATTACAGATACATCGAATTCTATATTATGTAGAATTCCTACTGGCGGAGTAGCCAGTCCCTCAAAGATATGCCTGTTGCGCTCCCTCCAGACATGCCAAACTGATGCTGCAAGTCTAACTCTAGCCATCTTGGCCCATATATATATATATATATATATATATATATATATATATATATATATATATATATGTTGTGCTCGAAAGGTTATGAATCGATTGGCAAGTCCAATTCCAATATCTTGATTTCGAGTACTCAATCAGCTTGCAACATGGGAAATATGACTAGGCAAGATAAACTCTACAATAAAGAAACTAAAGATTGTCGAAACATAGGTAATATGAAAAGTAAGAAACAACTTGAGCGAGACTTCTATATCTGAAGTTAAATTTTGGTGAGATCAGTAAATGATCGACATTTCAGAGCTATTCTGAAAGATAAGATAGTGTGCTGAACAGGTAGGCTACAGAAGGTATACAAGTTAGAAGGATAAATATGAATTTCCCCAAGGGGATACTGTGCACCTTTATCAATGTCTCTACAAAGCAATTAATCGCAAAGTACTTGTTCAATGATTACAACAAGTTATAGCAGAGATTAGGAACCAAGGATATTGCCAAAAAGTTGTAAATTTCATCACTAGAGTTTGAATCAAGGTTCACAGTATAAACTAATATCAATTTGTATTAGCCATAGTTGGCCTTTTGCGGTCCGATATTGACCTCGATCGATACTGATCATACCCACATTAGGGGCTCTCATTCCTGGTCTCAGCAAAGAAGAATTAAAAGCAATGGCAGAAGTATGGAAAAAATTACTATACGATGATTTGGTCATGCCAAAGACTGATAAGCTACATTGTGCAGATGATATCCAATATCGACACATTTAACCATTGCCATTTGTCCAAGTATTATATTTATAAACTCACACATTCATCCATCTTAAAACTATTTCATTCAAAACTATTTATTGCGGTTGTACTTTGTCTAAAAGCAAGTAAATAAGAAAACCTCTTTGTATTGGGGTTGAAGGATTCAACAAAGTTGAATATTATACCATCCAAAACTACTGGGAAATAATGAACAATACATAACATTATACCTAAATGTATCACATATTTCTTAGTTTTTAAAATAAATTTATTAGTATTTAGCTTTCCGAAACCAAGAACTCCTAAACTCTGATCCGGAATCATTGACATCGATAAGCAGGGTCTGATACCCATATCCCATATTCTGACACTTGGTTTAATTTTGATGTTTCACTGAATGCAAGTTATTCCATAAGGTTGTAATCATTAATATTATTAGTGGTGACCGTGATAGTGTGAAACATAGACCAAGAGCTAATGTGGCATCTACGCATACAGGAAAGTCACAGATATAGCATTTACAAGTGTTCCTCGCTATGAGAACTTGACAAATAAGGATGTAGGCAAGGAAAGTTAGAAATCACGGTTTTGACCCTTCATATGAGTTTCGGTATCGTCAGTTAGTGGTTTTGACAGTTTTAGATCAGAGTGTCCAGGTTTCAGTATATAAAATTATCTTAAACTATTCAAAACTCTTAAAAAATAAATTGAGTGTTTAGGCATAAATCTATGTACTGTTTATGTAACTTTATGTTAGTGTCTAAATTATTGAATCACATACCGGCAATAAATAACTAATTAACTTGTTTTTAGAACAAATAACAATAATTGTGTTTATTGACTATTTATAGCATATATAACATTCTCAAATCCATTACAATTTTGTATTTACTGATTAAAGCAGTTAATAGCTAATACTATAACTAAATTAATTATTTATTAATACTAAACACAAAGTACTAAACTATGGAAGTAAATCACACCTATTCATTTTAAGGTAATAGAATTCTATATAACCATGTACTAAAGTTATATAATTGATGTAATTTTACATTAAACTAAAGAATACATATTTAATATTTAAGTAAAGCTATATAGTTTTATTCCAAAGTTATATAGGTAACAATATTACTACCCGGATTTCACTCTTGTGAGAGAAAATCTTTTCTTTGGTTCGCTTTCCCTTGGGCTCGGTTGCGCTTCTTTCTATGGTTAGCAGTGAACGTGACTGGGAGTCGGATTTCCTTTATGACTTTCGCTCCGCATCTTTCCTATAAAATTTCCCTGGTTCCTTTTTAAGTTGAAAACATGAAATCCACATAAAGATGCAAGACAATATATCTCCAACAAGGAAATGATGAGACCCGAATTATTTTATGAAATGGATGTTTTATGGTTTTTGGTTATGGGTTATGTATTGGCAGGAACCAAGGTTTTCAGCTGGAATCCGTATCTGACGGTACCGTATCTGATCCAAAACTAGCAAATCATAATGGTTTAGAGCAGAACTTAAAACCTTGAGGCAAGTTTAGAACATACAAAAACAAGCTAATACATAACAACATTGTTAAAGATCCCCTTACAAGTAGATATGTGATAAATAAGGAAAATAGATATATTAAGATAAAGATGTTTAACTGACTCCACATTGTTTTTTCCGACACCCATGACCATGTACATCATTTACATTTTGAATTGACTTAACTCTTTTACTTTTAACCCAAAATTGAAGAATATGGAAATGAGAAGAAAAAACTTGCTACAAATTCAATTTCTAAAGATCCTGTTGTAATTATAATTAATATGAAAAGAATAATAGCAATATTGTAATGTTTTTATAGATATTAATAATCCTATCTTGTATAAGAATATAATTACATCTTTGTGCTCTAGTTGTATCTCAATAGTGGCAGAACAACTGTTGAGACTTGAAGTTATTTTATTGTGAATGGAATAACAACATATATATAGGAGAGGCTAGCCTCCTCTCCTATCATTCTAGCCAATGTGGGACTAAAGCCCAATAACACTATATATATATATCAACAACACTCCCCCTCAAGATGGGCGAAAGATATTCACTAAGTCCATCTTGTCACATCCTCTCATCATGTTGATAGAACTAAGTCCCTTTGTCAGTCCGTCTGCTACCTGATCTTTGGTTGGAACATAGCCCAGCTCTAGTTCTCCTTTATCCAGTTTCTCTTTGATGAAGAATCTGTCAATCTCAATATGTTGGTCCTGTCATGCTGTACTGGATTGTTGGCAATATTAATAGCTGACTGGTTGTCACACCATAGCTTCATCTTTGCTCCCTGGTCCAGCTTTAGCTCCGTCAGCATATTCTTCAACCACAATAGTTCTGTGACTCCCAAGGCCATCGCTCTATACTCTGCTTCAGCTGTTGATCTGGCCACTACTGACTGCTTCTTACTCCTCCAAGAGACCAAGTTGCCTCCTACAAATATGCAGTATCCCGATGTGGATCTCCTGTCGTCAGCACAGCTAGCCCAGTCAGAATCACAATAGCCCTCAATGCCTACATGATTATTTCTTCTAAAGATCAGTCCCTTCCCGGGGGCTCCCTTCAAGTACCTCAGAATCTGGTACACTGCGTCCATGTGACCCTTCCGGGGGTCATGCATGTAGCGGCTTACTACACTTACCGCAAAGCTGATATCAGGTCGAGTGTGGCTTAAGTAGATTAACTTGCCCACCAATCTCTGATATCTATCCCGGTCAACTGGTTCTCCAGCTTCAGCATCCAGTTTAAACTTCTGGTCTATCGGTGTCGTAGCTGGTTTACATCCCATCATCCCTGTTTCCGTAAGCAGGTCCAGTGCGTACTTCCTTTGAGAAAGAACGATTCCCTCATTATCTCGAGCAATCTCAATCCCAAGGAAGTATCGAAGGGGGCCAAGATCTTTCACCTCGAACTCCTTGCCAAGTTTTACTTTGAGTTGGGCGATCTCCTGCTCATCATTGCCTGTGATAATCATATCATCTACATATACTGCAAGCATGGTGATATGGCCTCCACTCCGTCTGAAGAAGACAGTGTGATCAGCATTGATCTGCTGATATCCCATCCCTATCATTGCTCTCCTGAACCTGTCAAACCATGCCCGAGGAGACTGCTTCAGTCCATAGAGAGACTTCTTCAGTCTGCAGACCTTGCCTTCTGTCTGTTTTGTGCCGAATCCTGGTGGTATCTCCATGTACACCTCCTCTACTAGATCTCCATGAAGAAATGCATTCTTCACATCCAGTTGGTGTAGCTTCCACCCTCCATTGGCTGCCAGGGAGATCAAGGTCCTGACAGTGCTCATCTTCGCCACTGGTGCAAAGGTCTCGTCATAGTCGATGCCGTACGTCTGACTGTATCCTTTTGCCACCAGTCGAGCTTTATAGCGCTCAACCTGTCCATCTGGGTTCTGTTTCACAGTAAAAACCCATTTACATCCAACTGCTCTTTTCCCTTCTGGCAGTCTCACCAGCTCCCAAGTGTGGTTCTTCTCAAGAGCTCCCAACTCCTCGTGCATTGCCGCTTTCCACTTTGGATCGTTCTTGGCAACCTGCCAATTGTTAGGTACAGTAATACTATCCAAAGATGCTATAAATGCTCCATGAGAAGAAGATATATGATCATAAGAAACAAACTTAGCAAGATCCCAACCATATCTGTCCGGAGGATTTCCCGCATTGCTGCGAGTAGTCCTTCGTGTAGGTAGTGGTATGGGAGGAACGATATCACCTGAGGAGGGTGGTGGTGTAGATGAGGAGGATGGTGGTGTAGATGAGGAGGATGGTGGTATAGGTGTCTCAGGAGTTGGGACAGGCGCAGGCAAGGGACTTGGCACTGACACTGTAGGTACTGGTCCTTGTAGTCTGCTTGTTGTTTCTCCTGTTGTAGGTCAGTAACTCCCCCTGAGCCGTAGGTGTAACACTTCTCGTCTCCTCCCTCTGTTCCGCTTCACCTTCATGTTCCTCCTCAACCGTGTCTCTATGCCAAACTTCTAAATCGGTTACCACCAGGTTCTCAAGTTCTCTATCTCCCCTCTCGCCTTATACTTGTAGTATGAGGCGTGTTATACGAAGTTCCATCCTGGCGGTAATATGGCTCATGCTCCCGAAAGTGGACGTCCATACTAACAAATTTCTTCTTCTCTACTGGACTCCAGCATACATACCCCTTCTGAGTTGCTGAGTAGCCCACGAAGATGCACTTGACTCCTCTAGGGTCAAGTTTTCCAACGAATGGTCTGTTGTCCTTCACAAAACACACATCCAAACACCTTTAGTGGAAGTATTCCACTATTATTACCTTGTAATACTTCACATGGAGACTTCCATCCCAGGACTTTTGAAGGCATCCTGTTTATAAGTTGAGCTGCTGTCAACACCGCATATCCCCATAGGTGTTGTGGGACATTCATGTCGATCATCATACTTCTTGCGGTCTCCAGAAGATGTCGGTTCTTCCTTTCTGCTACTCCATTTTGTGCTGGTGTATATGCACAAGAGGTCTGATGCTGTATTCCATGTGCTGACAAGTACTCTGCAAGTGTCCTATTGGTATACTCCGTCCCATTGTCAGATCTCAGTATCTTCACCACTGCATTATACTGAGTCTGGACATATTTATGAAAGTCCCGAAAACAAGCAAATACATCACTTTTGTTCTTCATCAAATACAGCCAGGTGACACGAGATGCACAATCGATAAACGAAACAAAATACTTATACCCATTCATAGTGTTAGTAGCACATGGGCCCCAAACATCAGAATGAACTACCTCAAAGACTGAAGAACTCTTATGACCATTTCTAACATATGAACTCCTAGTAAGTTTTCCTAACTCACATGCATCACATACTAATTTTCTTTTATTTGATTTTGCATACATATCTGGATACAACTTATTTAGAGTATCAAAGGAAGAATGCCCCATCCTCCTATGATGAAGTATCAAAGTGTCTTCAGTCTTCTGCTGCAGTTCCTCCATTCCAGCCTTCTCTGCCATAGACACCAATGCTGAGTCCAGTCCGTCTTGATCTAGGTACCACAGTCCATCATGCCAAGTGCCAGTCCCAAGTCTTCGTCCCGTCCCTTTCTCCTGGAAGATCACCTTAGGAATATCAAAAGAAACAATGCATTTTAGTTGGAGAATTATAGAACTAATAGACAAGAGACTGACTGGGAAGGATGGAGCATGCAAAACATTGGATAACCTTACTGAACCCGTACAATTAACAGTACCCTTACCGACCACTGGTTGGAAAGTACCATCCGCAGTCTGAATGGTGTCTGTCGATGCTAGGTGAGTGTACGAGAAAAACTTACTAGCATTTCCGGTCACATGCCGAGATGCTCCTGAGTCGATAATCCAGTCTGACATTTTAAGGGAAGACATAGATGCAAGAGCGTGAGACTCGTCAGTACCTTCTGATGGATGGGCATACATAGCGGCGTTGCCTCTGAAGAATGGAGTGGATGCCTCCTCTGCTACGCTCCTCCTGTCTCCTTCGATTGACGCTTTTTGCTTTCTCTCCAGCAGGTCCAGTAGCGCCTGATCCTCCTCAGTAAAGGCGCCGCCAGCTCCTCCATTCCCATCTGCCACCAGCAGGTTTGCCCGATAGCCTCCTCGACCGCCTCGTCGGCCTCCTCGACCACGTCCACGTCCAGCATATCCTCGTCCACGTCCACCACCTGAGTCTCCCTCCTTAGGTGGTTTGGTACAAGCATATCGATGGTGGCCCATCTCCCCACAGTTGTAGCACTGCCGATTCTGTTGCCAGAGCTCTCCCTTCGATCCTGTATCCCCCGAACCGGTAGCTGCTAGTGCTGACTTCACTTCGGGTAAAGCACCTGTCGATGATGCGCCTGTCTCTGTCTGTAATCTGATCCGCGTCTCCTCCTGAATCATGGCTGAGATAGCCTCCTCGAGACTAGGGATCGCTGGCTGGGCGAGGAGTAAGGCTGTCCTCTGTGTGAATGCTGCAGTCAGTCCCTTAAGGAATTTCATCGTCCTCTCCTGCAGACACACCTGTCTCTCCTTGCACTTTGGGTCCCCGCAGCTTGCCCGTTTGGAATGGTGATCATAATCCAGCCAGAGACGTTCCAACTCCGTAGCGTACTCCTGCACCGTCTTCTCGCCTTGTACGGTGTCGTCGATCTCCCCTTTTATCTGGAAGATCCGTAGATTGTTACCTATGCCATCATAGGTTCTTCTCAATTTCTCCCATACGTCTTTCACCATCTCAATGCCATCTACTGTGGAAGCAATAGACTGGACTAAGGAGTTGAGAAGCCAGATATAAATCACCATATGAGTGGATTTCCACTCGTCGCGTCCTGTCGAGCCCTCTTCCGGCTCTGTCTTCTCGCCTGTCAAGAATCCCTCCAGGTTCTTACCTGCAAGGGTTCTTCTCACCCGTCGTGACCAACTCAAATAGGTGGCTGGTCCATCCAACTTCAGATCGATGGAGGGTAGCTCCAACTTTGGCGGTGCTCGTGTCGTGCTTTCACCAGCCGACACCTTTATCAACTTCAGCAATGTCGCCACATCGTCAGCATCCAGCTTCTTGAGAATCTCCTCCATCGGTGCTTCTTCTCGATCACTTCACACTTGCTCCACGACTCACGCTCGTCCTTGCCGTCCTCTCCTAAATCCGAATATGTCTGATTTCATCGGATCTAGGGATTATAGGCATCTCCTTGAGATTGATCTCAAGAACGAGCGTGAATCTTGTACCCGCAATAGCGGTACAATGAATCCTGCAGCCGTAAAAACGGTACAGCAACGAGCGTGAATCTTGTACCCGCAATAGCGGTACAATGAATCCTGCAGCCGTAAAAACGGTACAGCAACTTTCAGGCTGACCTACAGCGTAGGTGCCCTAAAAGTGGTGTGCTCGAAGGCAACCACGGCAGCAGCAGCAGCAGTTGCAGCCGCAACAGCGGCACAGCAACGGCAGCAGCGCGGCAGCGGCGGCGGCGGCGCGGCAGCTGCAGCACCGCGGCGGCGCGGCAGCAGCTGCAGCGGCAGCGGGCGGCAGCAGCTGCAGTGGCACGGGCGGCAGCGGTGGCGTAGAAGGGGGAGGGTTTGTGTGGAGGAGGGGTCTCTAACGGTATTCTAAGCAATTTTAGGCTCTGATACCATGTTGAGACTTGAAGTTATTTTATTGTGAATGGAATAACAACATATATATAGGAGAGGCTAGCCTCCTCTCCTATCATTCTAGCCAATGTGGGACTAAAGCCCAATAACACTATATATATATCAACAACAACAACCTATTGCAAAGAGGGAAGATGACATTAGGCGAGCATTAGACAAATTCATTCAACATGTTATTTGCCAAATGAGAATGTCTTGCAAGTGTTAGTAGTCGTAACTAACTTCGAAGCTTCTCATTTGTCATTCATTTTAGTGATGGGTAGCCATCCGCTTATGGGTTCTAACTTCTAAGCTGTAATGAAGGTTTCAAGAAAGTGGAAACAAGGTTACCTGGAAGATGGAGCGAAAACAGGAACACAGTATACTGGGGTTCCCGGCACGCCTTACGTGCGGTAGGCTTCTTTAGAGTGCTTATGTAGAACACAATATGTTTACCCAGAATATAGAACGATTTTAAGAAACAAATATGTAATTAACATATAATGTTATTTAAGATTCAAATTACTCGAGTACTATAATATAGCATCCCAAAATATCCAAAATTAGAACATTCATAAGTTGCAAATAATCCTAGCAACCATGTCTTTCCAAAAAGAAGTAACTCATAAACGAGAGGCGGCAGTGACAAAAAAAGGTTGAAAAGCTTGTTAGAAACCCAAGTAGATCCTTTGTTAGCTTAGCAGAAAGTCGGAATGTAGATTTCCATGTTGCAGTATGCTGGTGTTACGTGTTCCGGATCGTAAAATACACCCTCTTTTGTGAATTCAAGTAACAAGGAAAACAAAAGGACCTAATTAAAAATTCATCAAAGAATAGAAAAAAGATAGGTGAAAAAATGATTTGAAACTCTAACCATAATTGACAATCAAGAACCTTTAGAAGACAGTAATTGTGGAAAGACCACAAGTTCATAATTGCACAATTCGGGGTTGTTTCCTCAACATGAACTATTTTACGGCACAATATGAAAAAGAAGAAACCCCTTTTTACCATACAGAAGAAAGAAAAAAAGATTAGTAAATCCTATTAAAATGGCTCCCAATCAAGTATTCCATATTAGAGTTATTCATAAAACGAAATTTTGCACCGGGCACTTTATCTTTCAGCAAAGCAAGAATATAAACTACAGAGCTATGAAATAAGCACTACACCAATATAAATCGCAAATGATTCATTTTATGTAAATACCTCTCTATGACAAGGTCCACTTCTTCTTTGCTCTTAGGGCCATAAATCAAGACTCTAGTAAGGCTGAGTATGTCCCGGTAATCTCCCTGTTTGAGTGCATCTTCCCCAGATGATGGATAAGGCAAATTATCAATTGACAATGTTGCTAGATATGCTTCCGGCATTTCTTCTAATTTGAACTTCACATCAGCATTAAATCGAAGACAAGTAATAGCCATCGCATATGCAACTCCCCCAGCTCCCGTATGCGAAACAAAAATAGAAACTAGCAGATCTGTAGATAATTCAGTTATTAGACACAAACTTAAAGAAAAAGGATTTACAGGGCAGACGATAAGTCAAAATACATGTTATGATACATACTCATCTTTACAATACTGGATGGCATCAACATCTGTAGGTAATGCTTCTCTTTCCCTTGTAAGTGGTATCCTTCTATACTCAACATTATACCCTTCATCTTTTAAGGCTGCATATACTTCGGCAGGTGTCCTTATGTCATTCAGCAATATGTTCTCCCAATAACCAATTACAGTGGAATGATTTGAAGCTGGATTAAACTCTTCTCGATGCAAAAGTATTCGACCACCTGACTGTGTCACTTCAGTAAATATATCTTCTTTCAGCCTTACTTCCATGTGTTCCACCTGCATTAACATGCCAAATGGTGTTTGGAAGAGCAATACAGTCAACTTTATTCTGAAATATTAGGTTGCAGACAAACTGCTCACCATAGGGCCACTAATTCCGACATGCTTGAGGGTGTCAACAGGCTGATCAAGTTCCCTAAGCACATATGGTGTGCCCCTGATGTAAACTACAACCTCCTCCCTGAGATCCGTTATAACAACTTTCTGAGAATCGTTCCTCGTTTCTGTCCTCATGGCACCTAAATAGCATAGTATCTCTTTCGCGCCATCAATTGTCGGAGTTGCCATGCTATATTAGGATAAGCATCGACCTGTAGATTGAACTTTTAGGATAAGTGGCTTTGGTAATGTATGCTATAATGACTTATTTATTTAGGTAAAACACATTCAGAAGTACAAGAAAGAAAAAGTATTTGCTAAATCCATCATTAAACGAGTACAACAATTACTAAATTATAACCAAAAAATGCTAAGAAACAATAGAGCCTAGCTTAACTGAAGAATAGTTTTCTGCATAGCTGAAATCTAACAGACCAATTGATATGCCACATGTAAGCTCTTGCATCAGCTATAGCTGCAACTGAACTACTGGTCCTAGCAACTGGTCCAAGAGACTGATGAAAGACAATATAATTGTGCACAATGAGCATTTAGATATAAACTGTACATCATATCATAGTTGATGAATATTAGAATCGAACTTCATCACATGATATGCATGAAAATGTAGCTAGTTCTATCAAATTCCATACAAGTTAATGGTGTTTCATAAGCCAAAAGTTCATTCCATATAAACTAAATGAGCTGTCTGGCATTCTAGCCAGAAGAGGGTTAGTTACAGCATCACATATTAGGCCTCGGTGTTGAGCTTTGAAGACAATACACTGTTTAACCCCTTTCTAAGGCTATTATAATTTTTTTCCCAAAATGAAAAGAAAATGTTGAAGGTAAACAATGGATAGAACCACTAACCAACAAGTATTTGTGGAACAAAGTAGGAACAAGGTCCCTGGAAAAAGAGAGTATGGTGTGAGTCTGTGAGAAGGTACTCATGCAAAAAAATATATGCTTGGTGGATTGAGGACCACTAAGAAGCTAAAGAAAGAAACTTGGATGTGTGGTGCTTAAAGACCACAAGTTGATGATAGCTAACTAAACGTTTAGAGAAGCTTTCATAGTCAAGAAAGAACACTTATTTGAGACTAGAAAACTGATTTTACAAAAAAAAAAAAAAAAAGGAGTTATTATATGTATCTTCTAAAGTTGAGATGGATGTGGCCACAATGATTGTCAAAGTAATTTACCTGAAGCTCAGCTATTTACCAGATGCTCAAAGTGTCCTAAATAGCATCGACAAGAGGGGTGCAGCCCACTGTGAAAGGACACTATTAACAACAAAATAACACTTTGGACAACATGTTGACCGGGATACCAAGTCTACTTCTCAGTGCTCACTAACCACAGCCTTTTGAAGAAACATTACATTTGCATGAATCTTTTGAGCATAAAAAAGAGGGAAGTAGTCCTTCATGGTAACAAGCATAATAAATCACTTGACTCTCCACAATGGAAAAGCCTCATAGACGGTGGACCTCCATAATTCACTTGCCTCAATCATACATAACTCCATTATTTTGGTATTTTATCTCGTATAAAAAGTTTTTGATAGCAAGATTGAAAGCATGAAGCACAACTCCAAAGAAAATTCTAATTTTGTCTCAGTAATCGTCCTCGTTGCTCTACAAATTGGTGGGTTGCCAGTAATAATTTAAAATACAATATGAAAATATGTTTCCAACTCCATAAATACAACTTCAAGAAAAAGAATTTACCATTTGCCTCCCCTCCATAAATCACGAGGCCTCACACCACATACCCCCCCCCCCCCCCCCCCCCCTTCCCAATCGGCGAAGCCTCACAACAAAGACATCTTTTAAACCTAATTCTTTGTAGATCGATTTGTAGGCCTGTGAGGTCGTTTTTACGACCGATCATAACAGATATATGTGTTTCTACATTAAGAAACATGAGACCTCCCATCAGCACTTCAAAAAAAAAAGTACTCTTCGCAAATCGCAACCTCTTAAAAGGATTAGTGCATCACATAGAAGCTCCTTTCTCCTTCAAAATACTTGCTTTGGTTCCAAAAGCCTTTCATTGTAATAAGTGTTTTGTCTTTTGAATTAGAAAAGACGTCCCAGTGCCACGATGCTCCCTATTATGCAGGATATGGGAGGGTCAAGATGTATGCAGTCTTACCCTCATATATATGAATACTCATAATATGGATAGGTTGTTTCGTGACTCGAACCCACATCCACCATAGTGCAAGCAACAAGCGTTACCGTCATGTCCAGCGACGCGCTCAAAACCGGAAGGTAAATTACAAATAACGTTTGTCAGCAACATACATCAACACATCATCGTGTGGATTTCAAGCAAACTTGAAAAGAGAGTCAGAATAGAAAGTAAATAAAATCTATTATATTCTACGAGCATGGGGTTTAAAACTGAACCAATTTTAGTGGTGTAAGTAGCTTTACTAATAGCCATCCTGCCTAAATATACCACACAAATTAGAAAAGGTGCAGGTGGCGTAAAGAGAGCAAAGGGACCTTTTTTGAAAAGCTGCTTCGTTGTCTTAGCTCTGCTTCTCTACTACTATTTTGAAATTCATTTGTTTCATCTGTTGGTCTCCAGTTTCATATGATATATAATCCCCCAACTTTAGCATCAGTGGACCTCATTACTTGGCAACATGTGCGTCTAAATAAAAGTCTCCTCCGTCTTTTGTTATATTCTTTGACAATATCTATCGATTAATTATAAGAGTTTGCTAATCATCTTTGTTTGAAACATTACCACTCAAGAAACTCGAAGTGCTCAGATTCATCATTCTGCTCCCCAATTCCTACAATACCACACAACTGATGCAATATCCTCAAACATTTAACATATAATGAGTAACTTTTAAGTTGACTCAAATGGTGTAATTCAACTACAAATTCACGTGCTTGATCTCAAGACAATTAAGCAATAAAAGCTCTTAACTTGACAAGTTATAATAGTTCATACTAATTACTAACAATAAACATGCTTCATCCTAGCATAAGATACGATGATCAACTGTTAACAAACTAAATTATACAATTGTTAATGAAGTTGAAGCACAGAAAAAGAACGAAAAATGAGTTGCTAGGAGCATATATCAACAGACAAGAAGAATGTTGTAGGCGATAAAAGTGAGAGTATAAAGGTGAGAAGGCAGGAATGGAGGAAAATGGATAAAGAAAGGAGTTGAAGGTGGATGAACAGAGGAATACTAGAAGCCAATGTGGAGGTGGTTTCAACCGTTGGTCAGAGTTGAATGAAGAGGATTGGGAACAGGCAAAGGAAGGTAAAATGGACAAGAAAGTTGACGGTGGATGTTTACCTTAATTGCTTCCACTGCTGTTATTAGCTTCCACCCACCATACCAATATATGCTGTGGCTTCAATCACCACTTCTCTCGAGGAGGTGGGTGGTTAGGTCTAAGGTAGAGAAAGAGGAGTATAATGTAGCAAAAAAATTCTTAGTTAAGAGGTTTCATGGAGAGTATGGGTTTGCATCTTTTCAGAGTTGCCATAAATAACTCAACCCCAGTTATTTGCATTCCATAACTTTCATTCCGAATCATGGAACATTTTCTTACCAGGAAGCTCATATAGCGTCCCAGAACTCCAAACCAACCCAATCAAATTACTCCTAGTCGCACACTTTAGATCATTTTGATTAGATAAGGGACATGACTTGACACCATCTATGGAAAACTACATCACGTGTTTGATTTGCAGCAATCAAGAGGTTCAGGGTCTTAGTACTTGATTGACACAAACCAATTACTGGAGACTAGTTAATTCATGGAGTGTCAAGATTTTTAAAATTACAATTAACTGATCCATGCTTAGAGTTGGAGAAACTATGCTCGACTCGAACCAAAAATATATATATATGTTCCACGTTTCGAAGTAATGTATTTTGTTCCGCCTAAATGTTCCAACGAACCCTATACCCGTCGGTTCCTCACTAAATAATAACAAGTGAGGTACCACGTTCTCATTTTGTTCTTTGTTCTCTAACATTTTGTGTTCTAGGTGAACTTGCATATGATTATTGGTTTTCAACCTAACCCACGTACATCAAACATAAATCAAAATGGATCCTGACATAGCTTACTCATACATAACTCTCTCTAACATTATAACGCCCTCTAACATTATTTTACAGGGGGCTATATATGGCATGTCCCAACAGTATTGCTATATATATATATATATATATATAATATATATTAATAGGAAAAGGTACTTTGTATTTATAGTAAAAAAAACTACAAATCAAAATCTTGTTGGAGATTTAAAGTTCTCCATCACTTTTACAATCACCCCAATATATATATATATATATATATATATATATATATATATATATATATATATAAAGAAAAGATGTTGACAGCGGCTACAGTAAACCCTAGCTCTGCTAGGGCATCGACCAACAGCGACGTGGAGGCTGCCAACCGCCCCCCGGACCGGGGGAAAGGCAAGGGGGTGGCGGGGGGCGGTCGTGGCGACCGGCCAGTGGCGGTCGCGGCGGCGGGCCGCCGGCGAATGGCGTGGCAACTGCTGCTCGCGTCCGCGGTGCGCGGAGGGCAGCAGACGACCCGGGGAGGTCCGGCGACCCCCCCCGGGGGCGGGCGGCTGCCGGCGACCCCCCCCCCAGGCGGGGGGGGGGGGGGGGTGGCCGGGCGGGCTGCGGGCGGGAAATTCCCTCCCGGGCAAGGTTTCGGCTGGGGTTCGACGACGGAGACATCCGGGGGGTCCCCGATGGTGTTCGCCGCCCAAAGAACATCGTCGGGATTGGAGGATGAGGAGGGGGCTTGGACTACGGTCCAGAATCGGAGGGTTCGGCGCGGAGGAGGGCAAAGATCACAGATCCCTGAGGCTAGGAGGGCTTATACGCAGGGATCGGACAGGAGGACGGGGATAGCCAGGAGAGCGGGTCCATCGGGGGACAGGCACACTCGGGGGATCGGGAGGGACAAGCCAGGATTGCATGGCGGCCTCGTGCGAAAGGGGCGACGGGGACGGCTGTCCCAGCTATCGGAGGGAGAGTTACTGCTGCGAGCACGAGTGCCAGGCCACCTCCGACGACCCCACCTCGGAGTTCGGGTCCGCGGCCTGTATCCTGGGCGGATGCATGCAAGGTGGGGGTCGCCAAGACGCCGGCATCGATGGAGTACGTTGCACCTATGGCGATTGGGGGTGAGCTCTGCGCCGACTTCCCGGCCGATGAAGTGGCGAAGGTGACGGCATTCTGGGAGAACACATTGGTGCTATACGTGTTGGGGAGCAAGCCCTTCTACGGGCAGATCAGAGGATATGCGGACAGAGTCTGGCGGCCGAAGGGGAGCATGGAGTTCTTCTCCAAGGAGAACGGCTTCTACTTCGTTAAATTTGGGTTGGCGGAAGATTGACTCGGATACTCCAGGGAGGGCCGTGGACATTTGACGGCCGCCTCATCATTCTGAAGCAATGGACCCCCGACTTGAGGTGCGAGAAGGAGGTGCTTAATGTTGTGCCAGTGTGGGTTCGTTTCCCTGAGTTTCCGGTACGCTTCTGGAGTGTCCCACTGCTTATGAGACTTGCCAGCCTCATTGGCAAGCCGATTAAGGCGGATGATGCCACCACCTTCAGGTCTAGACTGATGTATGCACGGATCTTTGTGGAGATTGACGCCAGGTTGGACCTGCCTGAGCAGCTGAAGTACAGGACACCTTCTGGCCAGTTCGCTTGGCAGAAGGTGGAGTATGAGTGGGTCCCCCCCAGATGTCCGGCATGTGCCTGCTTCGGGCATCTCCCGAGCGCGTGTAGACGTGGGGGAGCTTCTGAGGTGATGCCGGAGAAGGCTGTGCAGGTGGCAGGTGGTGCAGATGACTCCCCCGTTGTGGACCAGGTGGGCGTGATGGAGGATGATATGGAGGCAGACTCTCCCCCTATCTCGGGGAAGGTGAGGGGCCCCCGACGGAGGATCTTGCTGGAGCGTTGGTTGAGTATGCGGGGACGAGGACCATGACCACCAGGAGTATGGGGCAGGAGGACAGGCGACAGGGAGATAAAGAAGCGCTTGCTATTCAGGTGTATAGTCGGAAGCGCCAGGCTACGGAGGCACATGGTGAGGATAGCGGGCAGGGTGGGACAGAGAGAGTGTGGCAGGTCAACCCTAAATGGGTGGCAGTACTAGCACAGCCTACCCCACAGGGGGACCCACTCGGGGCTACGGCCCCCCTCCTTCTACAGGGGGATAGAGATGAGGATACCAGAGATATGGAGGTTGCACTCTCCCCGGGTGCCCCTTCAGAGGATGTTCAGGGAACCCCACCCGTGATTTAGATGTCGGCCCTTGCCTGGAATGTACGGGGGGGTGTTCTCTGGGGAGATGGAGGGAGATTAGTGAGGTGCTGAGGAAGGAACAGTGTGAAATCTCGATATTACTTGAGACTAAGATCAGGGGGGCGAAAACTCTGTCCCGTAGAACCCCTACGGATTGGGTCCAGCTTCACAACCTTGGTCTCTGTGATATGGCGAGGATCTGGGTTAGATGGAATGGAGCTAGTTGGGAGGGTGAGGAGGTTTTCATGTCTGACCAGCTGGTGGCTATCTCCTTCACCAACAAGGGGGGGTTCCACTTCTTACTGGGTGCCGTCTACGGGCACAATGACAGAGGCGTCGGGAGACCTTGTGGCAGGACATCATCAGGCTGAGCTCACTAGCGAGGCATCGGCACCTCCCTCTTCTTATTATGGGAGACTTCAATGCTACGCTATACCGGGAGAGAAGCTGGGGGGGAGGCCGGTGCCGGACCAGATACTTTCAGATTTTCAGTCTTGTCTTCTCCAGTCAGGGCTCAGGGACCTGGAGAGGTAGGACACATATGGA
>JANAVB010006901.1:0-13368 GCA_029216955.1 Iris pallida | reverse complement strand
CGTCACAGATCAGCTTAGCAGCGACGACAGGAAACATCCCCTCGATCATCTTGGCCCGGTGCGGTGGATAGAAAAACATATCCTAGAAGAGTGCTAACCAAATATTTATCAGTTATATATAATATGCAAAAATTTATGATTCATGTTAAAAGCAAATATATTTTAACCTTGAAGCGCGCAAACCAGTAGGCCTTCCTCTCGTCCGGAGCATCAGAGTAGTTTATCCAAGGACCACCATAATTAGTCCTCAAGAAATGGCCTAGGCATCTCTGTACCGACGGGGGACGATATCTATACAGACATATTATATTCATAAGAAAAGTTCATTATGATCAACACAGGAAAAAATTGATAAACCAAAATACTTACTTTGTACCGTCGGCCCAGATCTCCGTCCTCGTCTCCTCCGGAGGTGCGCATGGAAGCAAGAAAGTGTCATAATTGAACGGGAATACGTCCCTCTATGAATTCATCCCGTACACCGCACATGTCATCAAGATGACAGTTGTACATCCAAGAACGATTCCGCAGATAGTAATTCATCTCCATATCCATTTTAGGATAATTTTGTAAGATAGATACATGCACATCGTTCAAAGACTTGTAAAAGTAATATGCGTATTAATCATGACATATCCTAAATATTGAAATAGAATTCCAAGTAATCATGATACAACAAGTGATAATAGTGTATCACATGACATAACCATATGACCAATGTTTTGAGGGGTGTTATAGTGTATCAGAATTGATACTCAAAAGCACCAATGGTATACTCAAAACCACTAAAAACATGTCATGACGCGCTCCCGAATTATCGAACACGAGTCAAACACGCTTAGCCTTCGTCGTTAGACACGACCCGCTCCCGAATTAATTGATTAATTAAGAAGTGACCTATAAAGGTACTCATAACCAAATACCAATCTCCCAACACTATTAAGTAAGAAAACACTAGGTCCCAAAATTTGCTAACACAATTCTCTTACTGGCCAAAATAGGGATTAATTATAGAGTTGTATATATATATATATATATATATATATATATATATATATATATATATATATATATATATATATATATTATATACTTAGCAAGTATAACTTTTATTAGCCAAATATTTTAGACAATAGTTGGGAATATTTAAAATGATGACAATTAGAGTAATGGTAATACACAACATATAATGTTAGCTTTAGGTCTTTAACCAAAACAAGAAGCCCAGCTCTAATTCAACTTTCTTTTCTATCATGCCCAAGTGGCTTGGACCTAACACATCCCATAAGGTGGAAAACAACTTATAATACTATATTCAGAAATGTCAAGGCTTGTCTAATTTCAAACACTGTATTGTACATAAATTAAACCAATATAACCGTCCAAGCAACTAAGCAATACCTCTTCCCATAAGCCAACATGGCTTGCACCACTCAATACAAAGTAATTTAATACACCTCAGACATAACCCATCCTCCTGTTATACTTTTTGCTCAAGTCAAAGTATTACTGCTTACAATAGCAAAGTCCATATTACTACATAGGTGCAACCCAATAGCACACAAATATAACATACTCACCATCTATACATAGAACCCATAAATTAGAATATATGCATCTCAACATATCATAAGTCACAGTAGCTAGCCGAGCTAAATTCCATAGCTTCCTATTGAATATGAAGTCTTCCAACTCTATCAGCTATGGTCCAGTACTTCTCTAATCACATTGAATGGGAACATATACAACTCTATTGCAGTAAATCATTTAACAAGCTAACAAAACAAAGAATTTCTACTGTATTGAATCCCAGAATCAATCTCCTTTCCGCTATGGTTGACTCCCATCCTGGACATGCCACGCACACCCCCCTGAGTCCAGATGACCTGTAACACCCGACACTCCATTGCACACACCAATTAATTAGGATAGGACCCGACTGCATCATGAGCTATCTGGACATGGACACAACCATCCCCTATCCAATTATCGTTCAAAAAAATGAACTCGAGACTCTAAATAGAATTCTGAGTAGAAACACTCCAAATTCAATACACTTGTTCCGTGTGTATGTGTATGTGTCCGTCTGTGTCCGTGTGTATGTGTCTGTCTGTGTCCATGTGTATGTGTCCATCTGTGTCCGTGTGTATGTGTGTCTGATTAGGGTTAGGGTTTACCTGATCAACGGAGGGGTGGCAGGAGGGGAGGGGCGTTGACCGACGAGGTGTGGCCGGAGAGGAGAAGGAGCCTAGTAGAGAGGGAGGGGTCGGCGAACGGTTGTCGGACTCCGACGATGGCGAGGGGGAGCGGCGATGGCTAGAGGTGGTGGACGTCATGCTCTGGCGATGGGCGAGGCACGCAGTGGTCGGACGAGGGGATTTAAAATTTTTGGGGAACGAGTAGGGGGAAAGAAATGAAGTCGGAACCCTATATTAAAAACATTAGCGACGTCACTAAAGATGTCAGTAAACATCGCTATTATTTGATATTAGCGACGTAAAAACACTTTCGTCGATAAACGTCGCTATTACTAGTCAAATTAGCGATGTTTACTGACTTATCAGCAACATTATTTTTTAACTTAAAAGACGTCACAGCAACGTCGCTGATCGTCGCTGATAGCGACGATCAGCAACGTTTTATTTATGCGTCGCTAATTCCCTTAATGGTAGCGACGTTTTCAATAAACGTCGCTAATTTCGTCGGTAATATGACTTATTTTGGTAGTGAAGATGGACAAACAAAATATATCTCCAATTAAAAAATATAAGAAATATTTAAATAATAAAAAATAATTTTAATATAGTAAAGGATTTTTAAAAATTATCTTAATGCGAGTAACGGACAGATTAAAAATATTAGGGAAAAATTATAAGACTTTTGAAATACGGTACGAAAAGTTGTCTTAATAAATGTCGAATGCTTTCGTTTAATCCTCAGACTGACAGATGATAATTCAAATTTTTGTATCATGAAAATAGCTTTAATAAAAGAATTCATAAATCATAATTAGTCCATTTTAAACAAATAATACATGACTAGATAAATGCCTAAATAAATAGTATCCTAGATATCTATCATGTCAGGGAAATAGATTTAAAACAATTAGCTGCCCCCTTCACATGGGTATATCCATAATTAACAATATTAAATTCCATAGAAATATTTCCAAAAGAAAGAAATTAATTTATTAAAATATTAGGTCTTCTTATCAAAGTTTATTTTTTTTAGAACCTTAGCACGGTGTCCATCTGATAACCGTAGGCTTAAAGAAAAGAAACATTTTGAGAGAGAGATAAATTTAATATGCCTAACTTCTCCCCCCCCCCCCCCGCGCAAAGAATTGCTGCTATAGGCAGTTATTAATTTGAATAAGAAGAGAATAATAAAAGCTTGAT
Organism: Iris pallida; assembly: GCA_029216955.1. Lineage (NCBI taxonomy): Eukaryota > Viridiplantae > Streptophyta > Magnoliopsida > Asparagales > Iridaceae > Iris > Iris pallida. The sequence goes on along the minus strand of JANAVB010006901.1, from coordinate 9,970 downwards.
AAAACGAGTCTATGAATATTACACGAACGCTATAGAACATATCAGAAGACCTTAATATTCAATGAGTAGTCACAAGATCAAATCTAGTCTGAATATAGATTAGTGTGAAAGAAATATGAATATATCAAAAGATGACAAACTTTAACCTGTGGAAGATTAATGTATGTTACCTTTTGTGAAAATATTAAAAGATAATATTGTCCATCAAAATGAAAGTTCAAATCTAAAGATGAAATCCATATCTTTTGCTTTGAATGTAGATCAATCCAAAATTATAGATCAATTTAGAGAATATAAAATATTTTGATGATATAAGTGTATCCAATGGAATCGAGAGATCTCAAACAGCAACAAAAAATTCAATTCATTTGTAGCTATAAGCATACGATGTGCCAATTACATGTATCCTTATATGTGCTACAAAATTATTGGACAACAATAAAATATAAAGAATTTATAAATCAAAATGTAGGACCTAGATATGTTGATGTATTCTAGAACCTATGGGACCAGGTTGAGTGCCTTGGATCCAAAATTAGACAAAAGTTGCAAGTCGACCTTAATAAATCTTAAGTCTATAAAGTGTTGATCACTTTGGGTTAGCTGTAGGGGCCGGTTCCCGGCTAGCGATAGTCGAAAGACTAGTATCGTATTGCTTCAGGTTATTTACACCTGTATGACAGAAGAACGCTTTCAGTTTGTACCCAAAATGATCTCTACTATTAAGAACTTAGATTTAAAGGAATATATGTAGTATCATCAAACATCATCGAAATCTAGAATCCCTAACTATAAGAGAAGTAAATACCCAAAGAATGAACAAGAAATGTTCATCAAGTTTAAGATACTAAAAACTATTTTTCAAGAATCCTTCATAGTGCACAATAGAGGTAAATATAAAAATATATATTAAAATGTGCACTAATAAATTAGAGAAAAAAACACAAGATCATATTGGCTAAAATGATATACATATTTTATAAATAAAGACAAAAGATGTACATAGATAAAAAAAATGTCAGACAAAGAGAAAGGCTACTTAGTGTGACATAACATTTGAGATAGAAATTAGTCATGCAACTGTATTTTAAGAACATTATCCTAAGCATGCTAGAAACATGTACCACACTAGTTTATATAAGATAACAAAAAAAAAAGTACTTCTAGTTAGAAATAGTGAAAAATTATTAAAAACATGCAAGATTATATACTTTTAGCAATTTAGGAAGAATCGTTTAGCATGTTACCGAAGTGGTTCTATTGACCACACTTGTGTTGGTGCAATTGCTTGGAAGATGACTTTTAAAGCTTTGCAATCATCAACATGTTCTATGGTTCTATTTGATATAAGAAGCTTCACTTGCACTAAGAGGCGAAGGCTTTGTTATCCAAAACTTTGATCCACATTTGTTAGCTTTGGGAACCCATTTGTAAAAGTTCATATCAACAAGTTTTCTAATCTGACAATGATTAAAAATGTGTCCTTTCATACCGCAATAATGACAGAAAGTATTAACATTAGTGCTATGTGTAGCAGCATGAGAACGTGCAGATGTGTGTGGATACTTGTAATAGAAAGCATGATGATGTGTAGCATTTGGTTTGTGTGCATTCTTTGATCGTGTCCTTTCATGCATATGATGTGTCATAGGACAGATCTTTGATTGGGTAGTAGGTATTACCTGTTTTCCCAATCTAATCTCCAACTTTTTAGATATTGCACATACCTCATCATATTTAGCAGTAAGAGAATCAATTCTAGATGAAGATATAATACTTCTTCTTTTTCTGATTCTAATTCCTCCTTAAGTTTAGTATTTTTTTGAGTACTTTTCTTAATGCAATCAACTGCCTCATGCAATCTAAACTCAAGTGTGGAAATTTTAGTAGAATTATTAGAAGTAGAAGTATTTTTTGTATCATTTAATAAGCAAGTAAGCTTTTCATTCTCACGCTTATAGGATAGAATATCCTTTCTAGCTTACTTATACTTATCTAATACTTTCTTGTGTTCATCTAATAGATAACTGAAAGCATCATATAACTCATCATAAAAAATTTAATCTCTTAATAAGGGAATTATTTTGTACCTTGTTGGATGATGCCAATGAGCATGTAATAATAGCTTGACGAGGTTTCTCTTCTTCTTCAGAGTCGCTTGCCTCACTTTCACACCATATGCTCATGCTAGCGTACTTGTGATATGATGATCTTCCTTTATTTGATCGTTTGCAATGATTCTCTGTTTTAGTAGTACAACAATCTTTCATCATGTGGCATGATCTTCTGTAGTTGTGGCATACTATCACATCCCAGAACCAGAATACTGGAGAGTGGGGGACAGACATAGCCAGCTACATACATAAAGTGTAACCTACCTTGCAATACGATCACGGCTATCTAGATGCATGAGGGTCTATCTACAAGCCATCCGTCTCTTATGGTCAAAAACAAGCCTAGTGTCTCAATCTTAAGCAATCAAATAAATGTTACAAGATGTTAGATCATCAGACATACAAAGTAATGCGTCCTAAATATTACATATTCAGATGATCATGAAGTTAGTCATACAAAATACGAAGACTAGTAAAAGTTAAGTCATACATGATCAACCCTAGGATTTGTCAATCATATAACAGCCCTTAGGCAGACAGAAATTAAGTTTTTAACACGAGCTAACACATGCTCGGCGTCTAAATGCCTCAAAAGAATAAGTCATATTAGAGTGGGAGAGCAAAATGAAAAAACCTACTTGTTGCCGCGGTACGCCTAGTATTCACCATCTGGCTGAAAGGCAGGTAGATACTCGGGTATCACTCCAAAATCTGGCCATACAAAATCAGCTGGGTAGACCCCAGAAAGAACAAGTTCCACAAAGGAGACTCTACATAGGAACTAAAACCAGCTTAAATGAATAGAAGAACTGATAAATGAATATAATTAAATAACATGAAAGACAGAGCTAAAGAATAAGCTAGCTTGTATTAGAAAAACAAGAGGTGGAATATAATTCCCATGTTAATCATGAGGCAATCATTCTGGCACGGCCAATCAAGTCCTATGGCTTGCTATCATTAGCTAACTAGGATTGTCACAGGCCCTAGTTACTAGCAAGATGCAATTGAGATGTTCCGCAGTCACAAGCCCTACAGACTATCCAGGTTATCCAGCGTGGCGGTTACAAGAGTTCCTCAAGAATTAAAAAAATTTAGTTGACATTGGAGTGCAACACATGACAGTGTGCTGGAAATGCGCCCTACTCGATGGTAGGCTACAAGTCCACAGATGTGGCCTGGGATAACAAAATCGCTTGTAACTGGAAATCTCTCTATATGAACTACTTATCAATCTGTCATTAACCTAGTCAGATTTATTATGAATCCCTGATCGTGGTAACCAGAAATCCATATCCTAGACATGATGCAAGACAAGACAGGTAGCTTGTACAGAAACTATCAACCATGCAGTCAAGATAAGAGTTACACTTAGCAAGTCAGGGATAGCTGTCGCAACAGCAATCAAGATTATACATTTCATATCAGGTTTACTTGTCAGGTCAAGAGTACTTGTTAGGAGTATACCTCGACGGGCCACAATTAAGATTATCAAGACGGGATCATATTATCATATTCAAGCAAGTAACTAGATCAGATTACCTAGTTGTCAAGTCGGGTCGTCGTAATTTAAGTCAGCTACAAAACATACCATAAAGATCAAAACTATGGTTAAAATTATCAGTTGCATATCAAATCCAATTAAGGTGAAATAAGAAGATTCTTGAAGCCAAGGCAAAGATCTACAACTTTTCTGTTTTGAGTTTTACGAGATTTTTGCAACAAAATAGCTTAAACAGGCAAAAACAGTCATTCGTGCGCCGGCGTGCAGCGTGTAGTGTCCCACTTCCGATAGGCGACGGACTCCGTAATATGCTTGCACCGAGTCAGATCGATCAGGAACTTAGATGACCATCTGACTCGATCGTTGAGTTTGGTAAACGATAACACCTTGCGGCATCGATCAAATCGATTTGGACGAATGTTACGAGAATTGATCCAATTAATGGAATGACTTTTATTGGAATAAGTCCTGGATGCAGAAGGCTACGTCTCGGCGAGTGAGCTCGATATAAGAGTCCCTTCAACGGGACCAGACTGTTATAAGGTTTTCTTGGAGCTTCGTCGCATGTTTTGATGAATGTGTTTTTGCGTCGTTTTATGAATGTATTTACGAATTTCAAAATGAAGGATTAAAGAAGGAATTCTGACTAAGTGTTGGTGCCATTGCAGAAGCTCATGTAATTGAAGCTTGAACGTTGCGAAGTGTTTCGACCCTCGGCATGATCAAATACTGGATGGGTAGTTCGGCCCCTTCTTTTCTACTCTGTCCTGCAAACGAAATTCTTTTGCTTCGAACTTATTCAAATCGATGATACCAAGTTAAATGCAAGCCAATCCATTAAGTTCAAGAAATCAGGAAAAATGTATCGATTTAGAGTAATCTACTCTAAAAATAAAAGTTTCGCACCAAACCCGAAAAGTTTAAGGTTCTAGTAAATAGATAGACTATTTTACGTGCTGCAAAATAATATGAAATGTCGATTGTGGCTTATGATGCCTCAGGCAATTTGGTGCCTACGGGACGCTAAATCGAAAGTACGGCCTTGGGGAAATGAATTATTGTATGAGTTGGGAGAATTGATAATGTCGTTCAATACTGTCCGTATTATACAAATCTGTTTGCATATATTAAACTGTTCATGCATTGGTATGGTCATGGACAGCTTGTGTACAAGTTTGATTTTTTCGAATCGGTATCCGGGGCATCGGTATCGAATCGACCTAGGGGGAATGAATAATCGTGCTTTGGTACTGATGTATTGCGGACCGTCAGTCAGGCTTACAACCTAGACTGAACGGGCTGAAATATTGTTGAGATAGTCCCAAGTGGTGTGTAACACTAGTTATCGCACATATAAGTTAGTAGCATGCTCACCTATTGTCTTATACAGGTAGTAAATATTATCTCTATTTTTATTCAGGGACGAGCACGGCCGTGGTAAGAATATAATAAATTGTTATATTTCATTGTATACTTTATTACTTCAAAGATGGCTATCGATATGAACTAAATTTATTTAGTTCTAAATAGAAAGAAAACTCTAAAGCATGCCTATCTTAACAATCAGAGTCGGTTTAGAAGAATGGGTTCGTCCCGTCCACTTGGCAAGTGTGCTAACCCCCTCCCTCAACTCTCCAGGTGCTACGAGAGCTCTAGACTGAAGATAAAGTTCGGAGAGGCATTTTGAAGCTCTTCATATTCAGAAAGTATTTTGAAGCCAATTCATCGAAGGCTTATGTATACAAGGGCGAATGTATGAAACGATAATTATTAGTTCAGACAGCTTGTCGAGTATTTTCTTTTATTTTAATTAATATAGCCGCAACGACATCCAATGTAATTACGACTTGCACTTCGTTGCAAGCTATGAATGAAAAGCATATTTCTATCTTCCTAAACTGCGTGTTCAAATCTGATATGATTTTTGAAGTTTTGACTTGGTATTTTAATAAAATGATCAAACGTAACGTTCTAGCCTTGTACGAGTGCAATTCCAGACTCGTACGGCATCACGCCTTAGCGAGGAAGATCGATTCGGTATAATACTAACAGGGACGGACGGTTTGTCGAATTGGGGCATGACAAATTGGTATCAGAGCTCAATTATATTTCCTCGGATTTTCGAAAAATGTTTTATTTGGATTGTTGGTTGCGATTACTCAATTGAATGCTTTTCGACATGCTGTGTGAAATAAAAGTTTCATACATGTAAGCTCGTAGATATTTTGTAAAAATACTAACGGGTTTACTTAGTTTGTAGGAATGATAAAGAAAAATAAAAACAATCCCCGTACAACAATAAACGTCGTAGATAGTTCGTCGAGTTCGAAGGGTGCTAGCCCTAGCGAGACTATGATAGAAAAAATGTTGCAGTTGATGGAGCTGTAGCAGCAACAGCTTCAGATGCAAATCAAAGCCTAATTTGGAGTACAGCAGAAGCAAATGAACGACTTAACACAAATCGTAAGCAATATGGTAGACAAAACCAAATCAACGGTCTTAGCATCCGAATAGAGAAATGATGTTCAAAATGAATTCGAGGAAGAAGTTCAACCGCAAATAATAAACTCTTCTTTCTTGTTCAAAGCAACGAAGTTCTGCAAGATGAACCCTCCTAAATTCAATGGCTGAGCAGATCCTGATGTAATAGTTGGATGGCTCGCGAAGATTGAGGACTTATTTAATCTGCTTAGCATTGAAGGGTCCCAGAGGGTAACATGTACGACGCTATAGCTACAATTGAGAGCATACGACTGGTGGACAGCGAAGAAACAGGAAATCTATGAAGCCGATACCGACACCACGGTTTCCTGGAAAATGTTCAAGAAAGCATTTCTTGAGCAATACGTTCCTCGCGCCGTCCGTCGTCAAAAATAAGATGAGTTCATGATTTTATGACAGGGGAATATGACAGTTGTCACCCTCATTTCTCGTATTTTCTGTATTTCGTATTTTTACTCGTATCTGGATTTTGGCATGTATTTTTATTTTTCTCAAGCTTGTGGAATTTCCGTATTTCTTGTATTTTGGGTTTTTTCATGGCTCGGTTTTATTGGGTTGGTCTGGTTCGGTTTATGTGTTGGATCACCTGAGCCTATGTTACCCCTCATCCCCACCACAACTCCCCCTCTTTATATCCCCACCCACCACTCTCTCTCCTCATAACTTCCACCATTAATTTCCTTCTTCTTCTTCTTCTCCTTCCTCCACAACTCTTCCAACCCTAGGCAAGTGCATCTTGCCACTACATGAGAACCCTCTTTTCTTTGTCCATTGGTTAGATTAGGAAATGGTGATCAACATTAGAACTTGGGTTTTTGTGATTTGGAGCCTCCATTGTGATAGATCTAAGTTATTTCTATTTTTGGATTTTGTATAGTTTGATCTCTTTAAGTTGGATTTTATGGGTTTTTGATGTTTCCATGTGGATGAGAGTTCAATTTCACCCAAGTTAGAACGTTGGAAATCTGGATTTGGAGTTCGGATGGCCAAGTTATGATGCTGTGTAGCTTGGGTTCATCCATGGTGTTCTTGCTGTTTGGAGAAGACAGTGAGAAGTGTGCAGAGCTGATTAGATTACGCACACTGAGCTGCGCGCGCTCTTTAGCGTAGCGTACGCAGACTTGAGTACGCTTCCTGTTGGAAGCGTGTCTCCTTCAGCGTGCGTGACTTTCACGTACACTGCTCCCTTGAGTGTGCGTGACTTTCACTTACACTGCTCCCCTTGAGCGTGCGTGATTTTTACCTACACTGCTCCCTTGAGTGTGCGTGACTCTCACGTACACTGCTCCCTTGAGTGTGCGTGACTTTTACGTACACTGCTCCCCTTGAGTGTGCGTGACTTTCACCTACACTGCTCCCTTGAGTGTGCGTGACTTTCACCTCCACTGCTCCCTTGAGTGTGCGTGACTTTCACCTACACTGCTCCCCTTGAGCGTGCGTGATTTTTACCTACGCTGCTCCCTGTAGCGTGCGTGACTTTTCACCTATGCTGTTCCCTGTAGCGTGCGTGATTTTCACCTATGCTGCTTCCTGTAGCGTGCGTGACTTTTCACCTACGCTGCTCTCTCAGCGTGCGTGACTTTTCACCTACGCTGCTCTCTCAGCGTGTGTGACTTTTCACCTACGCTGCTCTCTCAGCGTGCGTGACTTTTCACCTACGCTGCTCTCTCAGCGTGCGTGACCTTTCATCTACGCTGCTCTCTCAGCGTGCGTGACTTTTTACCTACGTTGCTCTCTCAGCGTGCATGACTTTTCACCTACGCTGCTCTCTCAGCGTGCGTGACTTTTCACCTACACTGTCTCCTGCGTGCGTGACTTTTGTACGTACGCTGCTCCCCTGACCCCTTGCTTAACCCATTGGCTCTTAAAGTTTTGGTCTTATTTCTTTAAGATTGGCTTTTCTATAGTCTTGTATATTGTTATTTTATTAGATATTTTATGCCCATTTTATATCCTTACGCCTTTTGTCATGAACTTGATTTTGCTTAATATGTTTGGAATGACTATTGTACATGGCATGTATGACAAGGAACTAGCATAACACGACAGTGACCCGTAGTGGTGCACTCCTGACATGACCAACCTGACATGATAGTGGCCCATCGTGGCGCACCCCTGACAAGTACCCTGACATGATTTATCTTGATAACTTAACTTGACTTGCCTTGACACCGTGGGTGGTTCTTCTTGCTTGCTTGTTAAATCCACTTGTCCTGTCTTGCATCATGTCTAGGAGGGGACTCCTGAGTACCACGGTCAGGAGTACCTACTAAAATGGATTAAGGTTAATAACTAGAATAACACAGTAGTCATGAAGAGATGACACAGCTACAGGCAATCCCGTTACCTGGGCGCTCTTGGGATTTGTAGCCTGCCGTCGAGTAGGGCACATTTCCAGCGCACCGTTGAGTGTTGCACCCTCTAAGTCACCTAAGGGTACATTTGTCTCCCGGGCAATGTACCCACCTGAATTCAACCCCTAATTTTTGACCTGGGTAACCTGGATGGTCTGCAGGGCTTGTGGCTGTGGAATAATCTCGCTGCATCTTGTTAGTAATTAGGTCTGTGATAACCCTAGTTAGTTAAAGTAGTAAGCCGTAGTATCTGCTTGGCCGTGATTGATTGAATGAAGTATAACCAGTCTAGTCATGTCTTGATCCAGTACCAGATTGTTTCCTGTCTTGATTTCTTACATTACTTATCTTGCCGATAAATGGTGGGAAACCAAGCTCTGTTCAGATGAAGGGTTACAACCCCGGTCCTTGTTTGGTTTACGGGTTGTAACCTGGCTATCGAAATAGTTCCATGGTTATCTCGTCGTATATCATCCTGCCATGTTTTCATAAGTTTTAATTTTAATATTAGATTTTCTGTGCTGATTGCTGGCTTTTGTTCTTATTTCGTGGCCCCCTTGTGGCACTTGCTCTTTCTGGGGTTGACCCAGCTGGTTTTGTGTGGCCAGATTTCGGAGCAGCTCCCGAGGATCTACCAAGCTTCCAGCCCAATGGTGACAACTAGACGGAACCCGGGCCAAGAGTGGGTTTTCCTTTTTGTCTTGCCTACTTTATTGTAAAATTATTCTTTTAAGGCGTTTAGCCGACGAGCACCTGTTAGCTCGCAGCACTTTTACTTACTGTCTGCCTACGGGCTGTAAACATGATTGACAAATCCTAGGGTTGATCATGTATGACTAAACTCTTGCTAGTCCTAACATTTTGTAACGACTAGCTTCATGATTAGCTGAATATGTAATATTTGGGACGCCTTATTATTGTATATTTAATGATCATACATCTTACGACTTTACTTACTTGTGGTGATTGAGACACTAGGCTTGTTCATGACCATAAGAGACTGTTGGCTTGTAGAAAACCCTCACATATCTAGACAGCCGTGACCGTATATCGAGGTGGTTTCCATTTCAATATACGTAGCTGGCTATGTCTGCCCCCGCTCTCCAGTATTCTGGTTCTGGGGCGTGACAACAGTTGATGATTATGACTCGAACTTCTCAAAACTCGCAAAGTTTGTCGGTGCCTTTCTGCCCAACAAGACAGCCTAGTATGAACGTTTTCAACAAGGCCTAAATGATGAACTGCGAAGGGACGTCATGAATCAAGGCTCCAGAACCTACCATGAATCTTACGATGTCGCTCTCGATAGTGAGCGTATCTTTCGTCGTATGTTGCAAAGAGCCGTGCCTGTCATCCGTAACAACATCAACAAGCATCCTAACTAGGCTGGGGGATCGGGAGTATCAAAACGTCCGAACACATTTGATAACAGAGGCCATAGCGGACAATATTGTAATATATACAGTAGGCGTGAGCACCGGACGACCGATTGTGTT
>JANAVB010006900.1:0-23741 GCA_029216955.1 Iris pallida | reverse complement strand
GTCAGCTAGGGCTTGACTGTTAACAGATTTTTGTGGAACGTAGACCATATCATACCGTGTTAGTAGTATGGGCCTATGTAGCAAGTCTGGAATTGAGCGTACTGGTTTTCTTTCTCGAGTTGTTTCATCAAGACTCGAAGAGGTTTGACTCTGGAGATGACATGAATAGTTTGGCTCGTGATATAATGTCACATTTTCTGAACAGTAGACATCAGGGCTAAACATTCTTTTTCTATCGGGCTGTATCGATGTTCGGCACCGATCATCATGTGACTGAGATAATAGATAGCTTGCTCATGACCCACTTTGTTTTTTTGAGCTAATAAGGCACCCGAGGAATGATCCATTGCCCGGACATACATTAAGAAAGCTATTCCCGTGACTGGAGGTACCAGGACTGGAGGATTCATCAAGTACCATTTTATGTCTTCAAATGCTTGCTGGCATTCTTCGGTCCAAATGAAAGACACACCTTTCTTCATCAATTGAATGAACGATCTGCAGCGTCCAGATAGATTTGAAATAAATCTCCTAATGTATGTAAGCTGTCCCTGGAATCCTCGTAGCTCTTTTAGGTTGCATGGAGGATGCATCTCTTGAATGGCTTTGAATTTCTCGGTGTCAACGTGTATACCCTTAGAGGTAATAACAAATCCGAGAAATTTGCCACTAGAGACTCCCAGGAATGACTTGATCGGATTCACCTTGAGTTGATGTTGGCGCATTAGATCGAAGATAGTTCTCAAGTCTTTGATGTGATCTTCCTTTAGACGACTTTTGACAGCAATATCGTCGACATAGCATTCGACTGTCTTCCGTAAATACAGAAGATGGTGCTCATGGCCCGCTGATAGGTTGCACCAGTATTTTTAAGACCGAGCGGCATGACGGTGTAGCAGTAGACTCCCAGAGGAGTAAGGAAAGATGTATATTTCTCATATTTAGGGTTCATCCAGATTTGATTATATCCGAAGAATCCGTCCATGAAGGACATCCATTTGAACCTGTAAGTATTGTCGATCATGACATCAGTAATCGGAAGAGAAAACTCATCCTTGGGACAAGCTTTGTTGAGGTTTCTGAAGTCAATACAGACTCGGACCTTCCCTATTTTCTTTATAACTGGGATGACATTAGCCACCCAGTCAGGTGTTGTTCCTCTCTGACAAAACCACAGGCGATAAGCTTCTTGACTTCAGCTTCTGTGGCATCCATCATGTCAGGTCGGAATCACCGCTATTATTGTTTGATCGGCCTTGCAATAGGCAGGATATTGAGCCGGTGGGTAGCGATATGAGGATCTAATTCTGGCATATCCTTGTAGCTCCATACGAAGACATTAATGTATTCCTGAATAAGCTGAATTAATTCTTGCTTATCCGCTTCTTGGAGGCTTTTACTGATGAAGATTGGTCTTGGCGAAGCATCTTCTCCAACATTGACCTGAATTAATTGATATTCAGTAGGTGGTTCTCGTTGCTCGAAGCAAAGTTTCCATTGAGTGTCCATTCTTTGTGTCCAAGGATCAGATTCGGAAGTTTCGACAAAATTATCGTCGCCTTCGTAGAACTCGACAGTCATCATATTGGAAGATAGAGTCACTCGATGGATGTGCCCTACACTGGTATCAGCAGAGTCAGAAGAATTAGATCGCTCTTCTCTGTCAGATTCAGACGCATCTGGGGTCACGACCGGCGAGGTATAGCCCAACCCATGCTTTGTTTTGCTGTAGTATTGCAGTGGCTTTCCTTTTGGAGTAGGGATACGAATAGGCGTTCGCCTTCCCCTACCACCATTGAGGCGGTTTTGAAGTTGTAGCCCATCCTCTGAATGATGTCTTTTTTTAATGGTAACGACGTAGTTGAAGTTGCCCATTATCGTCATTTTCAGAGTCACTATGAAATGTAGTCTTCTGCTCTGTTCCTTTGACGAAAAGTATAGGAAGTTCATCTATCTTCCAGGAAGGAACGAGGAAGAAAGAATCTTTAACTGGTTCGAGTGATACTTCATCTTGGAGAGGTTGAACTGCTCCTATTGTAAGGGGTTCAAAGTTATCTAGCATTTCTAGGTAACATTGCGTATAATAAAAAAATCAGTATACTGCAAAGGAGATGCTATTTTATTAATTTTTACATCATCATTTACAATAGGGCTCTTCACCTCAGCCGATGGCTTGCTAAGGTTGATAACCAGATGAGGAGAAGGAGAGGAGAAGGCTTGTTATGACGAAGGTCGATAACAAGAGGCTCAGAAGAGGTGAGTTCCCTCTGCTCCATTTTTTCAACAGGAAGATGCTTGGCATGAGAGGAGAGATGGATTGTTAGCGTCTGAGAAGACGAAGGACGAGAAGTATGTCCTTTGACTGGAATCACGAAAACATCTGGGGTGTCCCTCTGATCTTCCTCGGTATTCATGGCCAGTACTACCTTTATGAACTCTTTTTTGTATATTCTGGAGTCAGCACAGTATGCCTCGAGACGCCAAAGGGATTAAGATCAGTCACTTCCTTCCTAACTTCTCCATTATCATCGACATATTTGAAGCACTGATGGAGAGTGGATAGCACAATGTTATGTTCATGCAACCATGGTCTTCCTAACAAAGCATTGTAGGAGCCATGATTGTCAAAAAAGTAACTTTTGTACGAAGATTGTCGATTTGAACTTCCAGGCGAATCTTTCCTAGTGGTTCACTTCTCCCATGAATCCCAAGATAGTCGTGATTGTTGTAGAGAGATTATGCATTAGGATTTTCAGGACATCTAGTAAAGTTTTTGGGATATGCTAAGTGCAGATCCGTAATTAATCAGGATGAGATCAACTTTCATTGTATCGACATATCCTGTGTAGTATAAAGGTCGATCATGTCGATTGTCTTCTAGAAGCATGTCATCTTGTGTGAAGGTGATATTAGGACTCCATCATACTATGACAATAAAAACATGCCACAGGTTTTTTCGTCTAGCTTCCTGAGGAATGCTACACAAATGTCAGCTTGTACAAAACTTCGTTTAGTGTTTTTTCGAGTTTCCCTCGAGAGACACAAGAGCTCGAAGATTGACAACCTCGCCGGAGTGTTGTCTAGTTGAGCCAATATATCGAAGTTATATGGTCTCTCAAGTCCAAGAAGTGGAGTTTTCTTTAATATTTTATCAAAGCGAACTAACTGTTTTCTTTTGTCGGCCACTGTTGGCTTGGGAGGAGTTGGTTCCACTGGAGGCGATGAAGATGATGGAACATTGACAGCAGGCAGAGAAGCTGATGGAGGGGTATCAGAGCTTGGAGTAAGGACCTCTTGACCTTCTAGATAGTCTCTAAGGTAGAGTCTCCCATATCTGGTACCGGTCAGGGCTTTTTCTTCTGAAGCTGGTGCGAACGAAACCATGTTGCAATCCTTCATCCAACCCTTGCTTTTGGAAGTTTTTTTTTTGACAAGATGAAAGATCTGTCCAGAATCCTAAGCCAACACGAGATTGATTGTGTTGCAGATGGAGAGAGAGAGGTATAGGAGACCCTTTTCCATGATTTAAGCCAGGGGCTTTCTACAGATCATATCCCATCTTTGTCATCAACTCACGGGATTACAGACTATATAGATGGAATGCCGGCCGGTAGTTGATTTCCGGCTTTGGTACTGTTGTTTGTAGAAGCATGAAAAAGATAGAGTTTATACGGATCATCACTCCATGCGGCCAAGTAAAACTAAGCCGTAAAAGCAGTGCTCCTGGAGACCCCATGCGGCCAAGCAAAACTAAGCCGCAGAAGCAGTGCCCCTGGAGACCCCATGCGGCTAAGACAACTCGAGCCACAGAAGCAAGGCTCTCGAAGACCCCATGCGGCTAAGGGGACTCGAGCCACAGAGCTAAGGTTCTTAAAGATCCCATGCGGCTAAGTGAAACTAAGCTGCAGAAGCAAGGTTCTCAAAGGTCCCATGCGGCTAAGCGGAGCCGAGCCGCAGAAGCAATGCTCCTAAGGCCACTATGCGGCCAAAACAATTCAGGCTCTACTTTGTGGAGGGGACACATGGAAATTTGACCAAGTCTAAACCACCCAGATTTGCTATAACAAAATCTCAACAACCTCCACCAGCTGGCAGCCCAAGATCGAGTCTTCTTGTGCTGTTACAGACACATGGCCACGTGGCCCTTTATGCGGCCCAAAATCTGCTTTACGCAGGAATCACTATAAGTAGCAGGGTACCACATCCTTGCTAGAGGTTGGCAATCAAAGGCTGACAAATTTCTTCAAGATCAAAGACTGCGTCTGATAGTCCAAGGAGTATGGCAGAGTTGCTACACTTTTCCGAGCCTCCATCGTCACCCCCAGAATAAAAAAACTAAACAATTGTACTTAGATTATTTTCTAAGATTTCTTTCTAGGCTTTCTTTTGTACAAGGGAGTTTGCAATCAAGTTTAATTCATCTGTAATTTTTGTGCTTGATATTTAATGGCAAACACGATGGCGACTCTACTGGGGCCTTCCTTCTCCTTTGTTGAGAAGTTGGTGACGCAATCTGATGCGTCCAAGCTCGACTCTATACAGCAAATGCTTGTGGTTCGTTTTGACAAACAAGCATTCGAAGAAATGCTCTCTGAAGGGAGTGCCAACCCGTCACAGAACCGAGCCAACCCAAAGAGAGCCCGCAGGACGACTAAGCGCAAAACTGTTGCCCCTTGCCAGGTTCTCGAAGAAGCTCCTTCTGCAGCCCAAGACGGTGATCAAAGCTCTCATGCGATCTTGCTTCCAACCGCAGATAACCTTACTGTTCCCAAAACCAGCAAAGGAAAACACCACGATGCTAAGCTTTTGGGGGCACAAAGAAAATCCATACGGACGAAGAAGAGGCCACATAAGAGAAATGGGCAGTCTGCCTATGCGGCAGCCAACCCTAGCCGCAGACAGATGGCCCATGCGACAGCCAATCCTTGCCGCAGATAGGCTGCCTCATGCGACCCTGTCAGAAGCTCTGTATTCGACCGTCTCTCATATGGACCCGAACTTATATGGCCTATTGAGAATATAGAATATTCCAATCTGGACTCTTCTTACTATGCACCTTCGGGTGCTAAGTTGAAGAAGTCTAGGGCAGTGCGGGCCGAACAAGCCCAATCAACTGTCTAAGCTGCTGAGCGTCATGTGCACCGTTAACTGCTATAAGGGCTCCTGATGGAAAGTTGTACAGAACCACCCGCGTCCAGTCCTCTAGGGCAAACGGATAGGGTGGGTCTCAAAAGTCTTCCTACAACGATCGAGAGCAAGTGCTTTTACTAGCCTCGGATCAGGGAGCAAACATGATACCTACGCACCCGTGTGCTCGGGATACCCGAGTCCACAAATTGGATGCAAAGGTTGATCAATTTGCTATCGACTTGCGAGAGGTGATTACTCACAAATGCAAGGAGATAGAAGCAACCTCGGCATGTGAGGAGCCCTTTTTGGGACATCATTGCACCCAAGTCATCATCAACTGCTGTTGTGATAATTCGGCAGCACTTAAAGGTCGGCAGTCCATTTTCCAACGACTATACCAGCCAGCACCTTTCTAACAACAACTCGAGAAACAGGTATAAATTCCGGTAGACGAAGAATTTTCTTTCGTTTCCTGTAATTCAACTCGGAAGGTTCCTCCCGGCAAGGGAGGAAAGAAGACAGGTTCTTCAAGCCAGGCAATCTCAGCCAGCGCTGCAAGGAAACTCTCATTTGGAGGATTACCACCGAGAACCACAGGGGGTGTCTACCTAGGCACCCATTCCAGAAAGAAGCTTCCAACACCCGGGGGTGCACCCTCGACCTCCCTGGGGGTAGATGAAGCTGGGGGTAGCAGTCCTCTCAATGTATGCGATAACCCGGTGTTCCAAGAGCATACACAGGGGGTAGCGATCCACTGGAATTATGCAACAGACTTGGACATCCCCGAGGGTGACCGCCTTCGCCAAGACGATGTAGCTTCCCGGACCGGGGGTGGCACGCCTTCCGAATCCGAGGAGGAGGACATTCCGACGTTCCCCGATGATTTCTCTGTACGAGGGTACGACACGGAAAGCACCTCTTCGACGGTCCCTTCCATGTCCACCCACGTACGGACAGTCTTTATGGCCGACGATAATCATGAAGGGCCTACTGATCGATAATGTCTAGAAGTACTTGAAGCCATGTTCCTGTGTCATGACCCGCTCCCGAATAATCGAACACGAGTCGGACACGCACAACCTTCGTCGTTAGACACGATGAAGTAAGCTGTACCAATATCTAGGGATGACTATAAATCCAGATAAGAATGAAAGTAAATTACAGCTTCTAATATATCGAATCCCAGAATCTCAAATACAAGTCTAAGAGTTATTACATTCCAGCAAATGTAAAATAAACTGATGTCTCTAATACAAGTCCAGATAAAGCTAAAAAGGAAAATACTAGGCTTCCTCAGCCTCTAAGTCCTAGGCAACATCAACTGGCTCATAGGTGCCTCCAGGATCCTGCCCGTAGTAAGTGTCACAGATAGCCTCCAACTCACCTGCAACATATCCTAGTCAGGAGCAGAGCTAAGTATATCCAAAGAAATGAACATGAACATCATGGTATGAACAAGAACATAGAAAATATATATAAAGTACGAGAAATGAGAACAAGACATGAAACCTGAACATGAATTCTGAAAGTAAATACAGGGAACATGAAATGAGTCCTGAACATGAAATACAACATGAACCTGAAATGTGCAACATATCGAAATACATCGAGAGTGTGTGATCGGCTTGGATAGATTCAATGAACATGAAATGGTACGGCTTTGGTCCCGTGTGCACGATGCGGGGCCTAAGCTATTCACATGAATAATAACACGGGTTTGATCACATATTTGTAGTATTTTCTCTCCCAGACACAAGTAAACTCAAGGAAATGTGATACAAGATAATCCTGTGATACATCATGTCAACAAGGAGATACAAGAGTGAATATACAAGACATAAAGAAATGGACAAGTCCGAGGAGTATACTTGCCTTGCTCAGGATGATCAAGTGTGGGTAGTGATGCTGGATATCCTCCTATCAAATCATTTATAATATTGATTAATAAGCACTCTATCCCAAGCTGGCTTTATCAAGAATAAAAGTTTTAAAGTTGAATATAAACTCTCCTAGGATAAAACTTATTTTCTAAAGTCTATATTTGGTTAAGAGGATTATACCAGGACTCATAATAGTATCCTAGTCACTTAGAGTTTAGACATGAGGAATTTAGTCTCTAACTCCCTACCAACAGTCCAGACTTAAAGGATTCCTAGTACTTAAAATTTTGACAGATACACAGTCCTTAATTTATGATAAAGCATTTCCCCAACATCCTGTCAATTTGGCAAAATGGTTTAAATCAAATCAGTAGGCAGTGGCTTACTTGGTATCATAAATCAGTCAAGTCTATAATCTCAGGTTTTAATTCTAGAAATATTGTTATCTGATTTCAGACCAATCCCCAAAGGGTCAGTCCTGAATTAGAACTGGTATCACCCAGTCTAATGCAAACTGACATAACTAGCCTAGACTACTGTTTTCCTAACTTGTTGTTCAACTACCATCCAAATATCCTGAACAGGACTTGCCAAATTTGTCCTAACCAGCTGATATTGTTCACTCTTAGCTAAAACAATGCCTTAATTCAGTCCAATTAAGGTACCGATATAAGTCAGTGTCAGGTAAGACTGATACAAATCAGTCCCTAATTTATACTCATGACATCAGTGCTCTGAACATGACACCACCAGGATCTCAGTCCTTCACAAGACTGATACCTACAGGGTTATAAACTGTTACTGGAATTCTATGGATTAGCCTAACTATAGATGCTCAGTAACTTACACAGGCATAGCCCAACCAATGTATAGCCTGAACAGACTTAAGGCTGATACAAGTCATCTCAGTTGAGGCACTAGTACACTACAGTTCTGAATCAAAACATACATTCAGTCCTCAATAATAATGCCCTGCTATTTACAATCGAAGGATTGGTGATACAGAAATCATTTAAGACCTAAAAGAGAAACATCAGTCTTCCTTAAAAAAATGAGAAACATCTCTAACTACCTTATATAACAAATCCCTACCCTTAACTTGAAATGGACTAAAAGAGAAACACAAATGGTATGCACAAAAATGAGGTAATCCTCCTAACCTATACTTGCATATCTCTAACAATATGCAAAACCAAACTCAGTTGTCAGTCGTAAGTTAGCTCTGCCATTCCTGCAGCAGGCTTTAGAACTCTCAGTAAATTAAAAGAAAAACCAAGGAACCAACCTACAGTACTATCCAACTGTAACCCTCTTATTCAAAATACAGTTAGGCTCGAAATCAAAATAGAGGTAAGTATGCCTCATCCAGTGATACTGAAATCGATTTACCAAAAGGACTAAACTCCCAAACTCTGATTCCTCAATCCCTCTACTGAAAATCAGACTTCCCATTTAACCAAATTTCAGATGTAACCAGATTGATTGAACAAAACAACCTTAACAGAATACCAATCACATATCCTATAATTGGAATTTAGCCAACAAAGGAACAACACAGCATTAACAAAGAGACTTATAATACCCAAGTTCACCTAGGCATAAGTTCAACTAAACATACCCTCAAGCTCATGTTTATCACAATTATTGTGTTCTTAACATCTACCTCAAATCTGCAGAACTAACATTAACTTCATGTAGCAGAAGACTTGCAAGGTTACTTGCTCAAGTCTACTGCAATAGCAAGGCACTTCTAATTCATAGGATACATCAAGATAGGGTTCATGAAATAGTTTGGTAAAAACCATTCTAACTACCAGTTATTGATCATGGTTCAATGCCAATTTGATATCTCAACTCCAAACTTATCATCAAATTTATTGAAACTAACAGTTAACACAGCTAAACTAAATGATATCCCGATACTCTACGGATACTACTCTACAGTATATATGAAATGTATTCGAAGATAAACAACTAGGGAAGTTGGTTAGGGATACCTTCAAAGAATCAACTCAATTTGAGAGTTCTGACACTCGGCTATGAGTTGAACACTAATTCCAAGCAATTTGAGATCTCACCCTCCTGATCCAATTCGAATGGAAAAAAACAAGAAATTCATCATTTCAAAGGTTGCTTCATCCTGCACTCAACCGATCCTTTGAATTCTCAAAAAAATAAATTATGAATTAGGATACTCACTCTAATCCTTAGTTCAGATCTGATTCGATTTCAGCTCAGGAACAAACGTTCCTAACATAGATTAAATTCGATCTTAAGAAGAAGTTTTAGAATTTAAACAACTGAGATATGATTGAGAAAGATTTGGTACTTACTACGGATGATCTTCAAACCTGGATGATGAACCAAAAAGAAATCGATCAATTCTAACAGAGTTCTCAACGATCTCCAAAGGATCTTCGAAAAGAATCTAAAACGTAAGGAGCAACAATTCAGATCTGGATCAGGAATTCGATCAAGAATCAATCCGATTAATGAATTTAGATGAAAAATTCATACCACTAGATCGATCCAATCTTCCTGAACCGATCGACGAAGAACGAGTTCCCTTGCTGTTGCCAGGACCTTCAAGAACAACGGTCATCTCCTCCTTCATCCATCCACGCCATGAAAATTTCTTCTTCGAAGTGGTGCTCAGGAACGTTGTTGAAGAAGGAGGTAGCTGTTAGAGCAAGGAGTAATGGAGCTCATAATAGAAATTGTCAGAGGATTGATCACTAGTTATATAGGCAGTTGGAGAATTTTGTGAGCAGGAAATTGGAGGGAAAATGAAAAGGTTAGTTGGAGTTTTAAAATGAGTTGCGCTCCTTCAGAAATTAGTTGAGCAGAGGAAAAGAAGAAGAAGTTGAACCCCTAAATTTTTATTGATACGTTAAAAGCTAAGGACTCAGCCCTAAAAGAAATAGTTTAAAAGCAAATGAATGGATTGGTTCATGGGCTGGTTGAATGGCTAACCCGAAATGGGCTTAATTGAAATGATTTAACTGGAATGGGCTAACCTGAAATGGCTTAGGTAATTCCATAACAGCTATTAACTGGGCTGAGAAAAGAAAATAATAATAAGTAAAGTATTTATATTCAAGAAAAATGATTTAAGAATTTATTTAAAAAAATATTATTTAAAATTTGAGAGGTGGAGTTGCATCTTGTCCCTGGTCAAGTCAATAGACAAAATCAAAGCTGCCTTGCCGACTCAACTAGCAAGGACCCCTGGACAAACAAGCTTGGGACCCGCAGCCAATGCGGACTCCAACACGACCGCTCCTCCTTTGGGTGACAATCCTCTAGGAGCATCCGCTCCTTCAGCTGCAGACGAAGCCCGGGAGGTAATGAGGGAAGTCCAGGAGCTTCGAGCAATGTTCAATGCTTGAGACTCCTCCCGGGACCTTAGAATACGGCAACCATATCCCGTTGCCTGCAGCGATGTTCCTTTTCCGCAACGGTACAAACCGTTTCATTTCGATTCGTATGGCAGAAAGACCTCTTCCAGCCGGTACATGACATATTTTGAGGTCACCATAGACCATTTGCCGCATAGTGACGCCATCCTCACACGATTATTTATCGGAGCATTGCAAGGAATCGCGTTCGACTGGTACCGTAACCTTCCGGACAACTGCATCCATTCCTTTGACAGCTTCAAGCACATATTCCTGGAAAGATTCTATGAAGTAGGGCGTGACAATGTCGTCTCTAATAGACGTCATTCAGGGAGAGAGGGAGCTAACGAGGAACAATATCGAACGATTTCACGAAACCGCGATGAGATTGCCCCAAGGCAATCCCGAAAGCTCCTTGATTGAAATCTGCCAGAAGAAGTTGCTCCCCGCAATCAGCCTCTGGATGGGCGAAGGTCAGTTTAGGGATTGGACGACCTTCATCATAAGTGCTACCAATACGGAGGCGAAGTTAAAGAAGGCTCGTCAGCTGGGATTACACATCCCCGATGGAGAGGACAAAGGCAAACGTCCTGGTACCATCTCCAGTAACAACAACAGTGGTGGCACCACTAATAACAGGGACACCAAAGGCAAACAGGCCATGGTCGCTGGTACGACCAAAAAGCCTGAATAAAAGCAGGCAGAAGCTCAGTGGCCCAAGGTGAATTACTCATTTGAAGATAGTCATGTCAAGTCTATCTTCGACATGCTCTTGCAAGGGGATAGGATCCAACTCCCTCCACCAAGGCGCGAGCCTCGAGCGACGGAGACGGAGTACCCAAAATATTGCCACTTCTACCGCTATGTACATCATTCCACTCATGACTGCTTCCAATTAAAGTGGTACATCCAGAATCTTATCGACTCCAAAGCTGTGTCGCTAGATTTCGAAGAGGTTACCATGGCTGTGAACATGGTATCAGTTCAGTTCGGTGACTTTTCCCCAACAAATACTCAAGACGGGGTAATACCTATCCCTCGGGCAACGATGGAGGTTACTAATCTTCTACCTGTCCGGGACCAGACGACTGGCTTGGTACCTCTCACCACGTCACGAGGAGCGGTCATGTAGGTGCACCTAGACTTAGTGCCCGAAGTTACCCAGGCGGTGCCATCTTCAACCAGCAAAAAGAAGGGCAGAAAGTCCAGATCCTGCCATACAATCTCAGCCAAAGCAGAGGAGGCGGCGGCTGTTGTTTCCCGGTCTGGTGCACAAGTCCAGCCCACTCTGGGTAATTCAGTCAAAGACCCTCAGCCGACAACGCTGCCTGCTACTGATATTTCAGGGCCATCTCAGCCTCCGTCGGTGGACAGATCCAAGCCGAAGGAAACCTGTTTCGATAGGCCGCTTCGTAAGGATGTACCTTAGGGAATAGAGAGCCCTTACAACTTTGGCATACTAGTACAACTGGCTAATACACCAGCAAAGTTGTCGTTATACGAGCTCCTAAGGATCTCTACGGATCTTCGTATTGCATTGAGTGAAGTACTCCAGAATGCTGACGCCTACTTAGCCCAGGTCAAGCCTACAGGGAAGGACGCATCCACAAATCTCCAGGGCAGCAATTATGCAGACGCAATACCCAACATCGTGATCACCCCACAGGATATGTTAATCAAGACCAACTTGCATGATCGCCCCTTGTACTACACTGGATACATATGCGACATTAAGGTGGATCGGATGTACATCGATCCTGGCTCGTCAATAAGCATCATCCTAAAAAGCTTGCTTCAGCCACTCGGCATCCCTATGCACTGGCTTGCGACGAGCAACACTGCCATTAGCGATTTCAACTCGGAATGGAGCTGTCCCCTGGGAAAGATCCGCTTGAAATGTCAGACCAGCGACTTGAAGATGGAGGTTACCTGCTATGTCATAAACGCAGATACGTCCTACAATATCCTCTTGGGGTGTCCGTGGATACATGACTATATGATCGTGCCGTCCATACTCCACTAGTGCTTCAAGTATGTTAGTAAGCACGACTTCGTGAAGATGGAATTCGTCGACGTCGATCCCTTCAAAGGGGTTGAGTCTTACCATTCTTCGGAGGCTTGTCTATATGAAGAATCCAAGAAGTACATAACTGACGAACTGGAGGCCATAACAGGGTTAGAGGAACCTCTGAAAATCTATCTCCAGGCTCGTAAACCGGGTAAAGCCGTAACCCTTGTCGCAACTTTGCATAAAGAGGTGCCCGGTTCTCCCACCCTATCTGTACAGTTGGAACCAATGGTCATCCGACTCCCGAGGTCTAGCCAGGAGCTAAAACCCGCCGTAGGGCCGATGGTGATCCGATTGCCGAAATCCAATCAAAGGCGATCGGAAGATACGAGGCCCTCTGTGGCGCCGATGGCGATCCGTTTACCAAAATCCAATCAAAGGCAATCAAAAGATGTAAAGTCCTCTGTCGAGCTAATGGTGATCCGTCTTCCCAAGATGAGCCGGGAACCAAGTGTTGATCCGAGGTCTTCAGGCAAGCCAATGCCACAAGCAGAACCCTCGGTGGTCAAGTTGCCCAAGACAGCATCCCAACCTCCGGTCATGCAGGGGGTAGCTGAAGAGGAGACAAAACTCGCAAACTATCTTATTGCATAGGTGGATAGTCCCTCTTCTGATGATGTAATTCCTATAGACAAAATTCCTTATTTCATCAATAAGAGGCTGCCGTTGAATTATCCTGAGTGTAATAAGCTTAATCTGATGTATGCTATGGAGCACGGTCTGGACATTAACCTGTACACACAGGTGACAACCGTCCATACTGGAAACCGACTTACTTCCATTAGAGGTGCCTACTTCCTAGTCCCAGGCAGAAGAAAAGGGGATCACACGATCTTCGGCCGAAAAGAAGGTCCTCAACCTTTCATGCCAGAAGAGTTCGATCTCGAACCCGATGCTGGAAGATTGTCGCTCTACCTGTATAGTTCCCAAGCCATGTACTTCATGCAAAAGTAGGGGTAGAACATGGAGACTACCCCAGGTATGAATTACGGCACGGCCGGCGATTGCCTCTGCAGATGTCAGCCCCGGCTGAAAAACCTCGAGATTATTACAGCAAGTCTAGACGCGGTCTCGGTTATGTTACACCAGCAACAACGATCAAAAGCTTCGATGAGGAATGCGAGTGGCATTCTCACTCATCCGAATTGCCTACATACGATTTTGATAATAGCATTAGGAATATATTCAGGCAGACATTGTCTGTCAACATAGCATCCGCTGACATTGAAGAGGAAGACGAAGATCTACTTGAACCTCATGAATTGGAGCCATGGGCCCAACAACTGAATGCACAATGGAAGAAGCGCTTTGAACAATGAGACCCTCCCACTGAAGACGAAGTCATACAAGTTGACCTCAGCGACGAATCCTCTCGAAAGCCAATATTCGTCAGTAAAAGCCTGACGGACGGCTAGCGGGAGTCGTTGTTGCAACTCGTCAGAGAATATATCGATGTCTTCGCTTGGGGCTACGAAGATATGCCAGGGCTAAACCCCGAGATCGCACTTCATAAGCCCAATATTCATCCGGACGCAAAACCGGTCAAACAACAGCAACGGCGGTTCCGTCCAGACATCATGAACTCCATCGAAGCAAAAGTAAACAAGCTTATAGCTAGCGATTTCATATACGAGGAGCAGCACCCAGACTGGATAGCTAATATAGTACCACTTGTCAAGAAAAATGAAAAAATCTGAATCTGTATCGACTTTCGCAATCTGAATGCGGCATGTCCTAAGGATGAATTCTCTCTTCCCATCACTGACATAATGATGGATAATACGTGTGGCTTCGAATGCATGTCCTTTATGGATGGCTTTTCAGGATACAATCAAATCAAAATATCTCATGATGATGAGAAGCATACATCATTTCAAAAACCGATCGGCGTGTATTGTTACACAGTTATGCCCTTCGGCCTAAAGAACGTCGGTGCTACATATCAACGAGCTATGGGTGTCATCTTCAGAGATCACTTGTGCAAGACGGTGGAGTGTTACGTTGATGACATCGCCGTTAAAAGTTGCTCCAAGGATGATCATTTACACGATTTGAGGACAGTGTTCGACCTTATGCGAGCGCACAATCTAAAGATGAATCCTACCAAGTCTTTCCTGGGCGTGTCCAGTGAAAAGTTCTTGGGCTTTGTCATTACTTCCCGGGGTATTCACATAGACCCCGACAAAACAAAAGCAATCCTAAAAATGAGCCCACCGAGGAACCTCCTTGAACTCCATGGCCTTCAGGGAAGACTAGCCTACATCAGGAGGTTTATATCTAACCTCTCAGGGCGATGTCAACACTTCACACAACTCATGAAGAAAGGCAATTCCTGTGAAACGACAGCAATTAATTGTCATCGCTAATCGGGAATTATTCTGCATCAAAATAATTTGAATGTTGAATTTAGAGTTGAAATTTGCACTACTAGCGAAGACTGGAGGGCTCCTTTTATCGACTTTGCGGTACATGACATTATACCCGAGGACCCTAAAGAAGCAATGACAATCCGTCGTCGGTCGCTTTGATTCTATTAGAATCACTCCTCCAAAACACTCTACCGATGATCATTTGATGGTATGCTCCTGCGCTGTCTGGCGAGAGATGAAGCAAAACAGATAGTACGTGAAGCTCACGACGGTGTCTATGATGCACATCAGCCCGGTCCTAAACTACAGGACCGTATCAGACGTATGGGATACTATTGGCCTACCATGGTGGCAGATGCAATTAAATAGGCAAAGAAATTCAGGGCATATCAGATTCACACGAATTTCATCCACCAACTATCAGAGTTCTTGCATCCTACCGTAGCATCCTGGCCTTTTGAAGCTTGGTGTATGGATTTCTTTGGTCCTATTAATCTACCATCGTCGTGAGGACATCATGTAATCTATTGATTCGGCATTCCTCGAAGAATTATCTATAACAATGGACCTCAATTCGTCAGTCAAATATTTACTCGATTCTGTGATGACAATCAAATCAACAATGTCTCTTCTACGGATTATAATTCCACAGCTAAGGGTTTAGCAGAAGCTTTTAACAAAGTAATCATCAAGATTTTCAAAAAGTTCATTTTCGCCAATAAACGAAACTAGAGCAAAAAGCTTGGAGAATGTCTATGGGTGTACTGTACCACCGTACGTACCCTGACTGGCTGTACATCCTTCTATTTGGTGTATGGATGTAAAGCTGTCTTATCGTCAGAAATTCAAATTCCATCTCTGAGGATAGCTATCGCCAACGAACTAATAGTTGAAACAATGACCGTCTTCGACTTCAGGAGCTTGAAGCACTTGATGAGAAGCGGCTACTGGCTCAACAGCACATTGAGTTATACCAAGCCCGTATCTCGAAAGCCTTCAACCGTAAAGTTAAAGTATGAAAATTTCAAAAAGGCAAGCTGGTCCCTACTGTCAGACGTCCTATAACTATGACGTACATGAGCAAGGGCAAGTTCAAGCCAAAGTGGGAAGGTCCCTACGTTGTAAGCAAAGTTTTCTCTAACGGAGCTTACCAGCTGACTGGGATGGACGGCCGAATCGCTATAATGCCTATCAAAGACAAATTTTTGAAGAAATATCATGTATAAAAGTGTGTACTATGTTTCCTAACAAATATTTTATATACGCAAATCTTCGAATTATTATCTTTTATTCACTCTTTTTGTGAATAAACTCATAGATAATAAGTCCCCAAAAATTCCCAGTTGAGTTGTTAACAAATTTTATGGTGCATCCCCAAAAGATTAGCCCATAAACACTTACCATGGCATATCATCACGACATTATCTTTTGAAACCCAGTTGTTTTAAAAGATATCCTATTCTTGAGCCCAGTTGACCCAAGGGTAATCAACAGATGTATGAATTTACGTCCACATTACCTCTGAATTCTACTTTCTACGACTTGTCACATCCATATTACCTCTGATAATGTCGTCCCATAAGTAACAACATGCCAAAATTATATTTTGTCACGTCCATATTACCTCTGAACATATATAATGAGTGTTGTTATTTTCGAAAAATATGTCACGTCTGATACCTCTGAACATATTTCTTACCCCTACTTATTACTTGTGTCTTAAACAGATACATAATAAGTAATAGAGCCATAAAAAATCATCAGTTCTTCATTCCATGCAAATCATGCAAACACAAAAATCATTACATTTATCCAAAAATGTGATGATAACTACTTCAAAAAGAGTTATTACATTCATAATCCTTTGCTAAAGATAAACTTTATTGTGGAGACTGCATACTGAGGTCGAGAATTTGTCTTTCCAAAGTTTCAGCTCGCTCTGCCCTAGTAGCGATCACCCATTCCCGGGACAAGTTCCTCCGAGAGTCTGGGAGTAAAGGTTGTATCAATGCAATATGACGCACCATTTCTACATCCCGGGCACGGAGGAGATCATCTTTTTGCTTATGTAGACCTTCCAGCAAACTTGAGGCAAGTAGGTACAATTCGATAATCTCCTCTTGACGCTTCTTAGCTACGGCAAACGAAGAATGGGTCCGGGCTAGTTCAGCTTCTAATTCTTGAATGCGTGCTTGGCATTCAGAAACTTCTTTGTCCTTTTTGACTTTTTTGACCTTGTAAAGTTCAATGGAGGAAGCAGCCTCAGCAATACCATCTTCTACATCTCTCGATTGTGTTGAGAACGTAAGCATAGAATTGTTCAATGCGGCTTGTCGTTCTTCATATTCTCGAGCGATGGTTTTGCATTGAGCATACACCAGCCTGTTTATATTCCCTCTGACTAGGGCTTGATAGGACTGGATGGCCTCCTCAAGCTCTGTTAAAATCTACTCCAAAGCGCTCGCTGTCTCATTGTCTCCGAAATTGCGTATGGAGTCAATCGAAAACTGTGAAGACTTCCTTACGGAATTGTAAGAATAATTCTTATCCAAGTCCAATTGAACGAAAGATCGCAAAGTGGTGAAGAAGGCTTCCATATAAGTACAAATGAGGTTGTTCATCACTGAGGAGATGCTAGGTATGGTCACCTCAACAGGAACTCCTCTGCAGGAAATGGAGGAACAGTAGCTTGTGCACCTGGAGATTTTGGTACTGGCGTCCCTGAGGAGCTTTCCTCCATGGCATGGGTCCTTACGTCCAAAGGAGCTATGGTAGAGCTGGGACTGAAGGCGGTGGAAGCCAGTGGGACTTCGACCATTGTCCTTACATGTTCTACTATAATTTCAAAAAAATTTATATCACACAGTATCAAATAGAGAAACAAAGGTAAATAGAGTTGGAGATTTACCTGGAACATGTGGCATATATGGAGTTTTACGAGGCGTAGTATCTCGTTCTGTAACGAGCCTCTCCATTGTAGAAGCAGATATAGTCGCTTGGCTGCATCCTGCCTTCGAGGCTCCTGTCATAAAGTAGCTTTTTCCAGCCCCTGATTCAGCTTGACCTTCTAGGGCTGCCTCTTCTACCCTCCTCAATAGGGGTTTGAAACCACTCACCATCAATGTTAGGGTTTTCATTACCCTCGAGACCTTTAACAAGGCCTTCATCATCTTCTTAATCATCATGTGGGCTTTTATCGCCCTCAATGTCAATATTAGAGTTCTCATCGCCTTACAATTCATCGAGATTCTGATCATCATCATTAGGGCTCTGGTCACCCTCATCTTCCACAGGGCTCTCTTTACCCTCAATAGCAATCTGGACATCCTTGGCCCCCAAATCTTGAGTCTCTTGGGCCACTTCAAGATCGGAGGTCGCATGAACAGGGTCCTTCTCGATCGGTTCATCCCCAAAATTGAAATCCTGCAATGTCGCTATCATCTCTTTGTCATTTTGAGGAGATGTTTCGTGTGGGAAATGGACTATAGGAGGTTGAATTATTGAAGGAGCTGAAACTTTCGAAATAACATCCTTTGAAGTTAACGTTTCCTCGGGAGCCGTAACCCCTAGAGCTTCATCAATTGCCAGTGGCGAAATTAAACCGCTGAAGCGAAAGCCATCAATGTTGTTCTAGATAAAGGAATGGTGAACCTTATGACTACTGGTTCTGACACAGTAATCGGATAGTTATCCATTGTAGCAGCTGGAGCTGGAGCACTAACCGATAGGAGATCTGGAGATAAAGGTATATCAATGCAAATTGCTACCGGATCTACGTCTATTATTTCCAAAAGAATTACGAGATCAATAATATCACCTATTTGAAGGGGCACATCCCCTGATGGTGGCACAGCCTCCTCTTGTGGTGGTGGAATCAAATCTTGAGGAGGTTGTTCTGGTGAGGATGGTATAGGAGAGGTGGCAATCCTTCCTTTCTTGGTTCTGGTGACCAACAATTTCCTCCTGGCTGAATGCTTAAGTAACGGTTGTGGAGAAGTTGAAACCCCTTCGGCAGGCACAGGCAGTTGAAGTTGTGCTTCTTAGGAATAAGCCGTTCTCTGCTTGTTTCCTCCCCGGCACCCGTGCTCTCTCTCTGAAAGGGGGACGGGGGTGGATCCTCTGAGAGAGGTGATTGCTCCAGAAGAAATCCTAGCTTCCATCTGCCGCATCTATAGTCTGGTCCTGGCTACAGGCTTCTCGACAACAGTTGTCTCCTTTGTTTTCTTCTTTCCAACAACAGGTGAAAGCGGATCATCATAAGCTGACTGGGTTGAAGACATCCCAGTCTTTTGTTTTTTGTTCGCTTTATTCGTATAAGACTTCTTTTTTGCTTCTTGAGGGGGATGCACAGTGGGTCCTGAACTTTGTCATGGAAACCCGCATCCACAGTTTCTAGAGGATCATCGACGAGAATATTCTCTTCGGCTTCAGTCAAATTAACGGTGGTCGTAGTCCCATCAAACGCTTTCTTCGTCCTGGCGAAGCTATCTGCCATGGAATAACCTTCAAAGAAGGTGTTGGCTGAAGTATAAAAATGTGCGTCTAAACTCAACATACGCGGACCATCCTCAAAAGTGGCAGAGGGCATGGTGAAAACAGCTTTCGTTCTTCTTACACTAAAATGTCCCCATCCCCGAGCGCCATCAATCAAATGTCCGAAGGCTTTAAGACACGTCATTGTATTCACGACATACAGCTGATCGTAGCCAAACTGACGAGCAAAGCGACTTGGCAAATACGGCTCTAAGTACAGTCATTCTTAAACCAATACACTAGAAGAGAAGGCCAGATCATCTTCAGCCAAAAAAAAAGCATCTGGAGGTAGATGGAGAGCCAGGGGCTCTAAGTCTACCATAGGAGCCGGAAAGTCCTCATACCCAGGTGGGGGAGAAATAGAGAAAATTTTGAAGTCTGCTCCCATATTTAATGCTTTTCTGCAATCAAATAGGCTCCTTCAATGCCAAGAGTCGAGTCTATTACTAAAGAATGGTATAGTAACAACCAGCCGAACAAATATGTATACGGCATCTCGGCGAGGAAAATCCTTCCAAGAATTGGGATTCTCTATCATGGCATCCGTGAATGCTCGAGCCCCACGTTTAGCCGACTCGTCATGGCAGATAGTATGTCCATCTTATACCCGAATATTAAACGCACGACGGCGAATAGTACATCTCGATGTATCTGGTCGACCGCACTGGCTCCTGGAACTACAAACCTTCACAGCCAAAGAAAGGAAGCTTGCTAGAGTGGCCTCTGGGGACAAGGTTATGCAACCCTGTCTTATATAACTTTCAAGAGGAGTATCTGCAAGATAACTATGCCAGTCTTTGACTAACTTAGTGTCGATGCAACCGAGTCCTTCATCAACTTGAAAATTGTTTGAGCATCGAGCGGCTCAAAAGGATGAGGATCGCATTTCTGTTGCTCCTGTACCTTGTTCTCCTAGGCATGAACCAAAAAAAGGTATGACAACCACTTGGACGTATAGCTCGTCCCGGGAGGCTTGCTGTTGTACAGATGAGTGCAGATCATGAAATGCACTGGAACTCATAAAGGAGCCACCATTCAAGAATCTCTTTTGCCAACGCCTCCAGTTCCTCCTCTGTCGGCACGTACTCTTCATAGGGGTTCTGTCCCATCGGCAGATGTGAGATAAAGCCCATTTCCTATGAGGATTGGCGAATGTGTCAGTCCAGATGTTATACCTCTTCGCCAAGGCCAAAAATAGGTTGGGATTATTCTGGATCCCGTAAGAAGTAGTCAAAATAGCTTATAAAGCCCCAGTTCAGTCAGCTTTTCACAGAAATTGTTCAGAGCCCACACGGAGAGTCTGTTCCAACGTACAATCTCCGAGTGCATCAAACATGTTAGCCTCATGGTTGAGCGAGGGTATTCTCCTTCAGACGCAGCATAGGTATTTGCGAAGATGGATATTCGGATGGGTAGCATCAAAGCTGAATTATCAGCTGGTATGCAACTTGGCTTTAGACCCCTCAAGTGCATTTGTACTTTCGAAAGCACAGAAGAATATGTCTCTCCTGCGTTCCCCGAACTTATGACATATCTTTTCAAACTTAGCTTGTTGGAAAGGAGTCAGGTCCCATGACATCTTTCTTAGGTAGCTAGCATAAGCATACTGAGACAGGGATAGATTCCTTGTCATTTCAGGGTGATACACCAATGTGTTTCCCTTTAGAAATCTCGAAACTCCTACTTTGACTTTGGTTGGGAGTCTACATCTATGGCCTCTCCAAAAAGGAAAGATGGCTTCTTGTGAGGAGCCTTATCCGCAATCAGAAAAGGAGTGCCATTCAGGCATATCAGAGTCCTGTCTTCTTGGTTTTCCAAAAGAGTTCGTCTAGCAGGTGGCCTGTCGTAGTACGAGAAATTGACATGAAAAAGATTATCTTGATACTGTCACCCGAAAGGTAGAGGCCAGTACTTCAGCATAGGGGTCTTCCCTCAGATCAACTGCAAAAGAGAACAAAGAGTTAGGATCACGAAAGATTGTTCTTATAAAGTCAATTAAGAATTTTTGTGATTATTTAAACTCTGCGCTAATCATGAATGGTGCATAGCATGCAAGGACAGCCCTTAGATGATGCAATCAAATATAACATTTCTATTTTCAGTTCACAGTTTGTGCATGACATTGGACAATTAATGTTTTGCATATGCATCCTGACTTATTTAATTTATGAACATGATAATACGCGCATCATGGAACATGGCGCATGATATGATGAGAATGTGTAATGCATGATTTAGGCCAACACTCTGGAAGCAGCATGTTTTGAAAATAGCGCACTTGCCGACCAAAACTCTGAAAGAGGCAGTCGACGTTGGCTTTGATTATGCTGCGCGTGAGTGGCACGAGCGTATTGTTCGTCTTCTCCGATGGGTTTCTCACCTTCAAGAGTGGGGTTTGCTTCCTCGCCTCTCGTCGACGATGCCACATGCTTGGGCACCATCAACGGGACGTGTGATGCAGCTCTGACTACTTTCTTCCTTTCTCGGCGGCGGATCTCCTGGAAGCCATGTCGGTCGAATGAAAACTTCAAAAAACTTAGGAGGAAGAGTCGACGAAGAGATTTTAAGGGTTTGAGAATTCTGGCAAGAATCTACTCTCTCTTTTCGACGGGCTATTTATATCCTAAACCAAAAATGTAACAATCGATCAAATCGTGCATGAAATACGGTCGGTTGGGATTCTGTGGCGCCAAATGCACAAGGCCGCTTCTTATACAAAGTATTTCAAATTTTGAAATGTTTGAAATTTAAAAACTTTGAAGGGGGTCTTGTAGAAGCTCAAAATATAATATCAAATATTACTATGCGCTATCCATAGATAGCGCCAAGATTAATTTATCATATTACGCAAAGGATTAAATATCACCCTATCGGATGACGCCGAGCATTGTATAGCGTTGGCCACCACGTGGCAATCTTCCTCGAGAAGTCAAAAGTTTACCATTATGACTGACATCACGTCAGTCGAGGAAAATTGCTTCGAATCCTGAGCGTGCGGCGCTCGACAAAGATGTCAGAAGTCATCCTGATCTTTGTCATTTACTCAACGCCATGCAGGGTTAGTGCGAAGTAATCAACACAGATTCAATCAAATCTTTTTTCACAGATGGAGCTCATCTACAGTATGCGCCATTCATCAACTACCGCCAATTGATCAAGTCAGCATCCAGAAGCAGTTAAATGATGTGGCGTGCGTGCCACTAATCTCGAAGAACGTGCATGTGATACTGCCCACAACCAAGTATATCTCTCTTATAGAATGCCATATATCACATGCAGTTAAGCCAACTGTTCGGGCATTTGGGTGATGGTGCGCCAATTAGTATAACTATTTGACAATTATTTCAAACTCTATAAATAGTTCAGAATCATTCCTTAAGCACCACTAATGATCATAATCCCTTGACCAATTTGCTGCAGCATGTTTCAGAGCTTCTCTTCTTTGACGTTGCATCGTCCAAGGGATGATCGTCTTCTGAGATTCCTACAGTTGTACTTCCCAGAATCAAATTGTACTCTTGTACTCTTTTTCTTAGTTTGTAACTTAGTTTTCTCGGGAAAACTTTTATTTTTGCAAACACCATCGGGAGGGCACTGGCAGTTGATGAGAAAGGGGTACTTACGTAGAGGGCTCGGCTAGGTAAGCAGGTCTTCGACAATTCTATATCCAAGTTTGCACATCCATCAAGGTCTTCAGAATACAAAATAAATAATCATTAGAATTTAATAAATAATCGTAAAATCATAAGGGATGGCAGGAGACTATAACGTGTAGGTCCCATAAGTAGTAAAGGGATCTGGTACGGAAATTGAGACATGCTAATCGATACGGACACACAAATAAAGATGTGTACGTAAATTGAGATGCGCATGAGATTCAATATTACATATATATCAAGGCAAATGAGAATGAATGTGCATGTAAATTGAGGCGTGCATGAAACCAAAAGAATCGTGAATATTAGGATGGCACACGAATCAATACAGCATGCAAACCAAAGCATGCACATAGATCGAGATGGTGCATTATTCAATATAGCATGCAAATAAATGCGGCACACAAATAAGTGTATGTACGTAAATTCGATACGATATAGATCATGAGATAGGCAAAAAGCACAGACACGAAGATCATGATGGTATGTTACTATAGATGACACGGTGCCCGAGGCAGTACATGGATCAGGGTGGCATAAAAAATGAGGAAGCATGACACCGAGGTGCACATATCCCGAGAGGCATAGAAAAGAGGTAATACAAACTAAGAGTGCGTACTCGAGACAGCAACTGCACGAGGTAGCACATTGCTTGAGGCTGTACGTGGCCCAAGGATGGCATAGAGGACGAAAGTGCTCCGAGAAGC
>JANAVB010006899.1:0-46105 GCA_029216955.1 Iris pallida | reverse complement strand
TTCTCACAGAGCAGGTGGATATACACTAGTCTAAGGGACTGCAGACGAACTCTGAACCTCGGCAAAGGATGGAATTTTCTTTGCTCTCCCCCTCCAACTGGTTATGAGCATATGGCAGCAAATCTGATTGACCTTGGGAGGCAACCAATAGGTCAAGTATCTTTTGAATGGCTGAAGACAATCAGACCATCACATCTAGTATACAGATTTGAAGAGGAATGCTTCCTTGAACCATATCTGCCGAGCCGCTTCGCTCGTCAATTTGGATATGACCAGTTTCATGTAGGTAACGCCATCACGTGCCTACAAGGAAAACGTTATTTGATCGATGGTGCCCGGGCCTGGGCTTACTATAATGCTCAAGATACAAAGACTGTGTTCTCGATGCCAAACAGAACTGATGCTGGTCCTAGAATGTTGTATACTTATTCACAGTTTTACACAGCTGCTAATACATTTGCTGAAAATTATAGCCTCGTTGATAGTTTTGCAACAGCAAATCGTCTGAAGAAAGGAGTGACTGACACATTAGCTCCCAATAACGATGAAGAACATGAGCCAGTGGACGATCCATTAAAAGCTTCCAGGGAAGCCAATTTCCCTGAGGAAGTTAACCAACCTTTAAGAATTTCTCTAAAGGTTGTTATGTCTCCGGTCAAGGAGAAGAAGAGAATGAGAGAAGAGCCTTCTTCCACAGCTGTGAAGAAGAAATTGATCTTAGAACATTCTTCAGAGAAGGTTACCACCAGATCGTAATCCAGACAATTGGCCGAGTCCACTCTAGATGAAGCAGCTACACCGACCTCTATTCAGAAACAGGTCGAGGTAGTAAACATAGAGAGTCCTAAGAGGCCTCTACATAGGAGGAAGAAGCTAGCTCACAGAAGAAAGAAGAGAACAGTTTCTCTTCCAAGGCAAATTTTGTCTTCGGTAGTGATGAACGCTGCGGCTGGAATCACCATGCCATCTCCTACCTCTGTTTCTAAGTCTGGGCATAAAACTCCTAGTCCAGAACGGAGGGAAGAGATCGAACAGAGTGAAGAGAGAAATGAGGCCGTAGAGCCCAGAGAAAATATTGCTGAGACAGAGCATGAAGCTTTGCAATCCCCTTTACCGATGATGGATACTACTCAACCTCCTGCTACACCAGGAGCAATCCGCGAAGAAGAGGATCATTTGATGATCGAGGCTTTATATGACTGTGACTTTGGCTCACAGGATTACATTGATCAAACCGCTGTAACTTCCAGTGGGGAGATACCGGAGGAAGATGACAATGAGGAGGGTTCATCATCTGAGGACATTGAGGATATATATGATCCTGAAGGGGACGATGAAGAGCATGTGTCTCCTGTAGCTGTTGACGACGCCTTAGATCCTGAGAAGGACGTTGAGGTGCAGATATCTCCTGAAGGCGCTGATGATACCTTGAATCCTGAAAAGGATGTTGAGGTACAAGCATCTCCAGAAAAGATAGCAGATGAAGAAGCGGCCCTGGAGGAAACTTCTGCTGTTGATCTCCAAGGTATAGAATGAAATTAGCAATTTTCTTTTAATAGATTGACAGCTAACATCTTTATTCTTATCCCTACAGAACTTGGATCTTGTCCAGCTCCTCCAGTGCGCATGGACATAGTGCCTGCGACGATAATTGCTAGTAGCAGTCGCCATTTATCCTGTAGCTTCGAAGCAAGAAGTAGTCAGGCAATAGTGTCTGAGGCTACTTCTGCTCAGCTAGAATCTGTTCCAACAGATGATAGGCCTGTTGCCGGATCGAACCATGGTAAGACTGCTTTTACTTTTGATTCTCTTTGACCATAGCAAATGACAGGCAAAATGACAATATTCAATTTTCCAGAGGAATAACCAGGAGGTGCGACCAGCTCTACTCTAGCTCCTTTATTCAAAGAACCTACTGTCTGAGAAACTGAACGTCCTGCTGCCTCGTCATCAACAGGAGTTGCTGCAACTCCTGGTGCTCTGGCGACCAATCAATTCGTCATCCAATCATTTACGAAATTCTTCTTCGATTCATTGGGACTATTGAACAATAGGGTGATGGAAAAAAAGTATGCTGATTTTTACACAGTTAGAGGTCCAACCTCTTTCTTAATTCATGCTATCCGCGAGCAAGGTGACGAGCCTCAGGCCACTTTTCTTGAACACATATTAAATGAGCTAGAGACTTCAATAAAGAACTACAAAGAGCTCAATAAGGGGGGAGGTAGAACCCTTAGTTCAAGCGGAATTTGAACGGATGGCTCAGGAAGCTGCAATTGAGAGAGTAAATTTCCAGATTCTCTTGGATGCTTTTGCTACTAAATCTGTTGAGTACAATTCCAAAGTGGAATCGGTAACATCTACTACTGAAAGAAAAGAGAGAAGAATTGCTAAACTGAGAGCAAAGATTGCCCGTCTCCAAGAAGAATTGGAAGATGAGGTCACCGAGCATCAAACTGCAATCCAACAACTCGGTGCTCTAACCCAAGAAAGAGACAATATGCCGCAGCTCCTAATGATGAAATCACTCGCAGAATGGTAACCATGCCAACTTTCAACGAGAAATCTGGAATGGAAGAGGCCAGGAAGAGAGTGATGGAATCCTGCGAAGAGCGTCTGCAGACTCTGAAGCAACAAATTACTGGCTTGATGACACCACCAGTTTAATAGAAAGATTCCTTGTATCTTCTTGTTTTTGCAATATGTATGTTTTTGTAATGTCTTGAATTTTGATCAAATAAAAAGACATTTTGTTGTGACTCTATTATTTATTGCATATCTTGTTTAGATACAAATAATAAAGATAGAAAATATATTCAGAGGTGTAGGACATGATATATTTCTTGATTCTGGAAAATAACCATATTCAAGTATATCTGCTCAGAGGTAATATGGACGTGGCAAATATAATTTATTGAATATCATTATTTCAATAGACAACTTGATCGAGAATGATAAGTTGCTGATGTGGATAAACGAACGAAATGAATCGTCAAAATGTGTGAATGAAGTAAATCGTCAGGATGAACGGACGAACCGTCAAATGAGTGGAATGAACGAACGAATCGTTAGATTGATTGAATGAACGGGTGAACCGTCGGATGAATATGATGAATGAACGGGTAAACCGTCGAATAATTATGATGAATGAACGGAACGGACGAACCGTCGAATGGTGAACGGGCGAACCGTTAGATGATGATGAACGGACGAACCGTCAGATAATGATAATGAACGGGTAAACCGTCAGATGATGATAATGAATGGGTAAACCGTCAGATGATGATAATGAATGGGTGAACCGTCAGATGAATGTGTCGTTTCGTTGTTTTGAGAATCATCGGCTATAAATAGAACAAAAATCTGGAAGGAATGATCATTTCCACTTTTCAACATAAAGATGTCGTCGGGAGATGCATCCAAGAAGGCTGAAATTGTTTCGAAGATTGAAGTGGACACTGAAGAACGTCCTGCCGATCCAGTCCAGCCAAAGCAGGCAGAAGTAGGCGAAGGTTCGTCTGCACCCAAACCATCGCGGGATATCTGGGACTTTCTGCTTGAACCAGAAAAGACTGAAGATGAGGAGGCCATGAGGATGGCTGCTTGCAAGTTCCTGGTAGGCTCGAGCAAGGATGTTCTCGGCTCTTTTGCTGATTATGTCTTTGATAAGGACGGAAGTGGTCCACGTCCCAATGTTGAGAAGGACGATAGTGATCTTCCTTGATATTATGTAACATTATTTATGATGAAATAAAAATCAAACTTTATTTATAAACTGTCTGATCATATTTACATAACACCTCTGTTACATTTATACATAGTATTTCTTAAGGAATTTGTCATTGATAGGCATCATTGCAACTCGACCGTCTAACTCTGAAAGTTGATAGGCTCCATTCGAAAAAACTTTGCTGACAATATAAGGCCCTTCCCACTTCGCATCGAACTTTCCTTTGCTCGAGTGAGTCATAGTCATAGGATGTCTTACTGTTAAAACAAGTTCTCCTTGCTGAAAGGCTCTGACTTTAACTTTGCGGTTGAAAGTCTTCGATATGCGGGCTTGATATAACTCAATATGTTGTTGAGCTAATAGCCGCTTTTCATCGAGCTCTTCTAATTCTTGAAGTCGAAGAAGATCGTTGTTTTTTGTAGTGAGTTCATTAGCAATGGCAATCCTTAAAGAAGGAATTTGAAGTTCCAGAGGAAGAACTGGTTCACAACTGTATACCAGAGAGAAAGGTGTAAAGCCTGTGGGATTGCGGACCGTAGTTCGATAGGCCCAAAGACATTCACCAAGCTTTTCACTCCAGTTTCGTTTGTTAGTAGACATAAACTTTTTGAGGAGATTGATAATGGTTTTATTGAAAGCTTCAGCTAAGCCATTAGCAGCAGGATTGTAGGCTGTCGAAGCAACATTATCAATCTGATGATCATCGCAGAATCTCGTAAACTTCTGGCTAATGAATTGTGGTCCGTTGTCATGGATGATTCGTCGAGGTACACCAAATCGATAGATGACATGGTGTTTGACGAAGTTGATGTTGCTGCTGGTCTTGACTTCAGCCAATGGTATAGCTTCAGCCCATTTTGGAGAAGTAATCGGTTATTGCCAGTATGAACCGATGTTCTCTAGAAGAAGGAGGATTGATAGGACCTATAATGTCCATGCCCCAAGCTTTAAAAGGCCAGGAAACATCAGTCGGATGAAGAAATTCTGATAGTTGATGAATAAAATCTGCATGGATTTGACAAGCTCGATATTTTCTTGCATAATCGATAGCATCAGATACTATAGAGGGCCAGTAGTAACCCATGCATCGGATACGATCCTGTAGCTTAGGACAGGGTTGATGTGCTCCACAGACACCATCGTGAGCCTCACGCAATACTTGTTTCTCTTCATCACCAGCAAGGCAACGCAAAAGTAAGCCATCATAAGTCCGCCGATAAAGAGTCTTGGTGGTCTGATTGTAATAGAATCGTAGAGACCTTCGACGAATACTCGTAGCTTCTTTGGGATCTTCAGGGAGTATGTCATGAACTACGAAGTCGATAAAGGGAGCTCTCCAATCTTCACTAATAATATTGGCTTCAGTAAGATTACTGAACTCAATATTACGATTGTTTTCGATACAAAATAATTCCCGATTAGAGATAACCACCACCTGCTGTCTTTTGATAGGAATGGCTAGGACTGCTGCAAGATTGGCCAAAGCATATGCCTCAGTATTGTAAGCTCGGCGTACATATTCGATGAAGAAGGCTTTGAATGATGTAGCCATGTTGATTGTCGCTTCAAAGTAAGGCACTAAATCTTGATGGCGAACTTCATAGGTTCCTCTAACCTGGTTAACAACCAACTTAGAGTCGCCATAGACTTCAAGATACTCGATGTCTAGTTGTTTAGCTAGCTGAAGGCCAATGAGTAGAGCATTATACTCTGCCACGTTATTGGAACAAGGCTCATCTAGAGAGGAGGCTCTTTGGATAGTTGATCGGTCTGGAGAGACGAGAACAACTTCGACTCCTGCTACAATGGCACCATTGGGTCCAATTCTGGAAGCTCCGTCAAAGAATAGACGCCAAGTAGGAAATTCTTCAGAGACCATATTTGCTTCCAATGTCTCGTCTGGAATTTCATCATAGAGTTTAGATGTCTCTGGAACAGGATGAGCCGCTAAGAAATCTGCCAGTGCTTGACCTTTGACAGACTATTGTGGAACATATACCATGTCATATTGGGCTAGCAGAATGGCCAATGTAGCCAACCGAGAATTAAGCGTGCTAGGCTTCTTCATCAATACCCGAAGAGGATTAACTCGGGATATGACATGAATAGTTTGGCCAATGATGTAATATCGAGTCTTTTGAACAGCAAACATAAGAGCTAGGCATTCTTTTTCGACCAGACTATAACGGTGTTCAGCAACAATCATACTATGACTGAGATAGTAGATAGCTTGTTCGTGACCTTCCTTGTTCTTTTGGGCAAGTAAAGCACCCAATGAATGGTCCATAGCACGGACATACAGTAAGAATGGTATGCCTGAGATCGGTGGCACCAAGACTGGTGGATTCATGAGATACCGCTTGATGTCGTCAAATGCTCGTTGACATTTTTCAGTCCAAACAAAAGATACACCCTTCTTCATGAGTTGAGTGAATGGTCTACAGCGTCCAGACAGATTCGAAATATATCTCCTGATGTACGCAAGTCGACCTTGGAATCCTCATAGCTCTTTTAGGTTGCGTGGAGGACGCATCTCTTGAATGGCTTTGATCTTCTTGAGATCCACGTGTATACCCTTTGAGGTAATGACGAAGCGGAGAAATTTGCCACTAGAGACACCCAAGAATGACTTGGTGGGATTTATTTTGAGTTGATGTTGGCGCATGAGGTTGAAGATAGTTCTCAAGTCTTGGATGTGATCTTCCTTTAGACGACTTTTGACAGCAATATCGTCAATATAGTATTCGACAGTCTTGCACAGATGATCTCGAAAGATGGTACTCATTACTCGTTGGTATGTTGCACCAGCGTTCTTGAGACCAAACGGCATTACAGTATAGCAGTAGACTCCACGAGGAGTTCGAAAAGTAGTATGCTTCTCATCTTCAGGATTCATCCGAATCTGATTATATCCGGAGAATCCGTCCATGAAAGATATTCTTTCGTACCCACAGGTGTTGTCGATCATGACATCCGTGATAGGGAGAGAAAATTAATCTTTCGGACATGCTTTATTAAGATCCCGGAAGTCGATGTAGACTCGAACTTTGTCGGTTTTCTTTAGAACTGGGACAACATTAGCTACCCAATCAGGATGCTGTTCTTCTCGAATAAAGCCACAAACAATGAGCTTCTTGACTTCATCGTCGATTGCGTCCATCATTTCTGTCTTGAAACGCCGTTGTTGTTGTTTGACCGGTTTTGTATTCGACAGAATGTTCAATTTGTGAGTAGCAAC
This sequence comes from Iris pallida, assembly GCA_029216955.1. Taxonomy (NCBI): domain Eukaryota; kingdom Viridiplantae; phylum Streptophyta; class Magnoliopsida; order Asparagales; family Iridaceae; genus Iris; species Iris pallida. The sequence continues at coordinate 39,137 of JANAVB010006899.1, read as the reverse complement.
TTTGGGATCTAGTCCTGGCATGTCTTCATAGCTCCAGGCAAAGACATCAATGTATTCTTTAATCAGAAGAATTAATTCTTGTTTATCCGCCTCTGGAAGGTTCTTGCTGATGAATATTGGACGAGGTGACCCGCTCTCTCCTACATTGACTTGAACTAATTGATCTTCGGTAGGAGATTCCCTTTGTTTGAATCAGAGTTCCCATTAGGTATCCATTCATTGAGCCCAAGGATCTTTCAAAACTTTCTTCAATATCCTCATCATAGCCTTCTAGAAGTTCGACGGAGACTATGTTAGAAGATACAGTTAACCGATGGACTTGACCGATGCTGGTGTCAGAATCCCACGATCTGGAATCAGAAGAGTTAGAGCACTCCTCACTATCGGATTCAGAGCCTGCTAGGGATAACACTGGAGGAGAAGCATATCCGAGACATCTTTTGGTCCTGCTGTAGTACATCTCTGACTTTCCTTTCGGCACAGTCGTACGGATAGGAGTTCTTCGTCCTTTACCGTAGTTGAGGCCGCTCTTAAAGTCGTAACCCATCTTTCGAATGATGTCTTTTGATTGTTGTCTGTAACGACGAAGTTGAAGATATCCCGTGTCGTTAACTTTGCTATCATCCGTGTAGCTGAATTATTGTTCTGGTCCTTTACTAAAAAGTATTAGACTCTCGCCTTTCTTACGAGCGGGAACTATACGATATGAATCCTTTGGGTGTTCAAATAAAACTTCAGTTTGAAGAGATTGCACAAATCCTATTGTAAATGACTGAAAGCTATCTAACATATCCAAATAACATTTAGCATGACAAATGACATTAGTATACTGGAAAGTAGATGTTTTTCTATTGATTTGTACATTTGTATTTACAGTAGGACCTTTAGCCTTAGCAGGCTTGGTCAGATTGATTACAAAAGGGAGAGAAGAAGAACGTGGAGGAGGATTGGCGTTGTTATGACGGAGGTCGATAACAAGCGGCTCAGAAGAGGTGAGCTCCCTTTTCTCCTTGTTATGAGATAGATCGATAACAAGTGGCTCAGAAGATATGAGCTACTTTTTATCCTTGTTACGACGTAAGTCGATAACAAACGGCTCAGAAGAGGTGAGCTCCCTTTGATCTTGATCATCAATTGATTGCTTCTGAACTGGAAAGTGAATAGCCAGTGGCTTGGAGGATTAAGGACGAGAAACACGCCCTTTGACAGGAATGATGAGGGTATCATTAGGCACAGTTTCTTGCTCTTCTTCAGCATCCAAAGACATGACAACCTTCATGAATTCGTCCTTGTACATACGAGCATCATTACAATATGTTTCGACACCTTTGAAAGGATAGAGATCAGCAACCTCCTTTTGTACCTCTCTATTGTCATCAACATATTTAAAACATTGATGGAGAGTTGAAGGGACAATGTTATGCTCATGCAGAAATGGTCTTCCCAGCAAAGCATTGTAGGAACAACCATGATTGTCAATGATGTAGAAGGTAACCTTTGTGTAAAGATTACCTATTTGGAGTTTTAGGCGAATCTTGCCCAGAGGCTCACTCCTTCACTGATTGAACCCAAGGATGGTGGTGATTGTACTGGAGAGACTATGCACTGGGATTTTCAGTGCATCCAACATTGTCTTTGGCATAATACTGAGAGCAGACCCTGAATCTATCAGAATACGATCGACTTTTATCGAATCGACGTATCCTGTATAGTAGAGAGGACGATCGTGCCAGTTGTCTTCTATCAACATGTCATCTTGTGTGAAAGTTATGTTTGTAATTAACTCCAACACAATATGACAATGGAGACAAGAGACTGGCTCTGCTTTTGGCTTCTTCAGAAGGGCTAAACAGGTTTCCGCTTGCATGAGAGCCTCACTCAGAGTTTCCCGAGTCTCTTTGGAGAGGCGCAAGAGCTCGAAAATTGGCAGACGAGCCGGTGTATTGGCCAACTGAGCCAGGATATCAAAATTGTAAGGCTTTTCAAATCCAGAAGGAGATGTCTTCTTCAAAGGTTTATCGAAACGGACTTGCTGTTTGCCTTTGTCAGCGACCGTTGGCTTGGGAGGAATGGACACTACAACCGGTGAGGATGCAGCAGGAATGTCCTCAGTGGAAGTAGGTTGCACTGGAGCAGGCTCAGAGGAAGAAGCAGGATTCTCTTGGGCTTCGGGGTAATCCTTTAGATAGGCTTTCCCTAATCTGGTGCCCAGCAGGATTTCTTCATCAACTATAGGGTCAAATGACACCATATTGCAAATCTTTGTTTTGCCCTTAGAGCGGTCTTTCTTTTTGGAGGAAGAGGGAAGTTCAAACTCCGAAGCAAGATCCGGATGAATCTACATAATGTCGCCATTGTCAAGAGACAAGGGGACGAGACCTTCACTTCGTGGAGAAGAGAGATTCTTGATCTCGAAAGTAGCTTTGGGGATAGGAATGACACCATACTGCACTATCTGCGGTAGGAAGTCACCGAATTGAACTGAGACCATATTTGCAGTAATAGTCTTCTCGTCTTGTTGCAGAGTAACAATGCCAGCGTTGACCAGCTCCTGAATTTTGCCTTTGAGCACATAACATGCTCGAGTGGGATGTTCGATGAACCTGTGATAGACACAGTACTTGGGATGATCAGTCTTACCGACTTCATCGGGTTTCTTTGGATCTAGAAGTTGGATTTTATTGCTTTTGATTAAGCAATCAAAGCTGCTCGCTGTGTCATTCTTGTCAAAGAAATATTCTACTTTAGGACGAGGTTCTCTCGGTGGAGGTGCTGAAAGAGTAGAAGTGGACGTAGGAGGAGCTACGTTGACCGCCAGAGAATCTTTATTCTTGTTCAAATTGATGTTCAAAGATTTTTTTGCTTTACGGTTGTTCTGGCGATTGCCACCACCTGATGTTTGATGTTCATCCCGGTCCGGGTTAGACATTTGTACCCCTAGCTGCTTGAATTTGTCGGCGCTAACTTCAGCTGCTTTAGCGTTGACAATGAAGGATGGCCAATCTTGGAACTGAGTCGACCCCATCCACATGCTGATGATTGGCAATAGATTTGCCTTGCAGGTGTCTATGGTGACAACAGCCGGAGTTCCAGGAGGCATTTTTAAAGCTTTCGGCAGAATCTTTCAATGAAGCTCTCAGTTTTTATTGTGCCTTTGTTTGATTTTATTGAGAGTTGACATAGTCATGTCATTGATCCCCTCGTAAAATCGTTCTAAGAAGATTTGCTTTAAGCTAGAGAAGGAGGTGATACAACCATCGGGCAAGCTTCTATACCAATCGTATACTACGCCGGCTAAACAGCCGACGAATACTCTGTTAAGAAGAGCGTCATTTGGTTGAAGTTGGATAGTCATAACCTCAAAGTGGTTAATGAACTGACTAGGAGAAGTGCTGCCATCAAACAGCGAGATAGTTGGGATCTTGTACTTCGGAGGAAACGGAACTTCCTTCCATTCAACTGGGTAGGGTTGCTTAATCCCCAATCTCTACAAGTTGTCCTTCTTCTTGAAAGCTTCGAACTGAGTTCGCAGGAGCTTCACAGCTTCATTGGCATCTTCTACTGATATAGAAGGAGTAGATTGAACCACGGTGTTAGGAGGAGGAACAGCATGATAAGCACTACACCCAGCAGCTGACTGACTGGGTATAGGTTGGATCTGTAAAGGAGGTACTTGAGTAGATGCTACCCCCAGCCCTGCATTAATAGGCACCGACGATGTTATGATTTCAGGATTTGCAGGTGGTACGGTCGGTAGCACTATGTGCTGGACCACAATGATAGAATACATACTTGCGACCATTTCTGCCATTGTCTTCAGCTTATCTTCTAGTGCAGCTATTCTTTGTTCTTGACTAGTTGAACTCGAAGCATCAGGATCTTCATTGACAACATAAGCTATCACTTCTCTGGGTACAGTGGAAGACACTATTTGTTCTGAGCTTTCATTGTATACATCATAGTCGGAGAAAGAATCATCTTCTAAATGAGAAGGAAGGAGACGTTCGGAAGGATCTTGAAGATTCCTTTGACCGATTGTGTCTCGGCTTCGGGATCTGGTATGTTGGAATACTCCTTCAGAAGATTCCTGGAGTAGATCCAAGTACCGTTGGCTTGGCTTGCGAGGCTTACCGTGCTTGGAGCACTTCCTACCCCCAGTGTCTTTGGAAGTCATGTTGATGGAGGCGTACAAAACCTCGTCTTCATCTTCCGACATAGGTTCAGAGTTAGAAAAGTTCAGACGATCGAAGACAGATTGTCTTGTTGTCTGGCAACAACACTTAATGACCACTTTCTGATTGCAATGGTGTCTAAGTGGTTGTACTGGGGATGTTGAGATGTTGTCCCGTCTTTGCTTGAGGTATTCTCGGAGATCGGGAACAGAAATGGGACGAGAAGAAGTTCGAGGGATATGTTCTTTAATAACATTCGAAACATGGTTCCGGTTCTTCAAATGTTTTGTCCCTTGAGTGTACAGGGAAGTGCTCATTTCATTGGCATAGGTGTCCGAATTTTTGATCCTGGAAGCTTGCTTCTGATGATAGTTGGTCTTTAGCATTGGCTGTTTACGTTTCACCGAAGTTGGCCTGTTGAGATAAGTTCTTAGATCAGCAAACTCATCCCCAGGGGTTTCTGTTTGAGACACCAGCAATTTTCCCTGTCTTGAACGGGAGATCTTGAGGGTTGGGAGATCTTGGAACTCTGCTACCGGAGTAGGCAGAATACCTCTCTGATCAGTACACATTCCTTTGGCAAGGAGAGAAGGAGAATCCTTGTGAGAAAGGGTCCTTGTACTGACTGGTGCCGGAGCACATTCAGATTGATCTTCAACGATAAAAACCGAGGAAGACTGAGAAAAGACCAAAGGGCCTTTTCCTTTATTATGGAAAGAAGGGTTAGCTAAAGAGCGTTTCCCTCTGTTGTCTTCCAAGTCATGGGACGAGGAAGTTTGAGAAAAGACCAAAGGGCCTTTTCCTTTGTTCTGGAGAGGAGGAGGAATAGCTAATAGACTACCCCCAGTGGATTGCGCAGGAGAAGCAGGGTACTGGAGAGGAGCAGAGCTTTTCTCCTTGTTGTGAGAAAAGGAGAGTTTAGCCAAAGGGCCGTCTCTCTTGGATTGTGCAGACACAGTTTGCACATGGGTTGATGGCACATTGGCAGATTGCGGATGAGGAGTCTTGGCAGAATGTCTTCTGGCCTCAACCAGAGTGGTTTACGTAGTAGGAGCCTTGTTGCCAGAGTATATGAGTTGCACTCTGGTTGCTGGAGTAGTGGATTGCGCAGGCAGAGTTGCAGCCAACTGCGCCAGAGGAACATGAGTCTTATATTTTGACAAAGCAGCATATGATGTAGGTTGTGCACTGGCCATAGCAGACTGTGCATGAGTGGCAGAGGCAGATTGTGCAACAGCAGAGACTTTAGACTTTGCAGCAGTCTTGGTGACAGAGATCTTAAACTGCGCAGCAGTCTTAGGGACATAATTAACAGACTGCACAGCAGTCTTAGGGACCCACACTGGGCATACTTTGCTCGTGGCAGAATTTGTAGTACGAGGGGTGGTCCTGGAGTTGATCATAGCTTCATAGGCTGTCTGGTTGACCTTCACAACCAGCATCTTCTGTGTCTTTCCGATAGACGCAACGTCACATTGGGTTGTCACTTCCTCGTCGGAGGAGAAAGTCGTCCCCAGCAAAGTCGCCATTTTGTTTACAAAAACAAAAGTATGAACTTTATTGATACAAACTTTGTAAAGATTACAAGAATTCTAGGAAAGTACAACTGTAGGAATCCAATCTAGAAGACGATTGCTTTATCCCTTGGACGATGTGAACTTTGAAGACGATAGCCTCTGAAGTTGAAGGCAAAAGCCTCAGAAGAATGCATCAGCACTTGGGCAAGAACTCCTGAACTCTTTGATATTTTTTAACTTTATGTCTGATCTCCTTGAATGAAGACTTGAAACTCTATTTATAGAGTTCTTGAAATAACTAACTTGTAGTTATTCTGAATGGCGCAAGTTGAATTGCACAGAAACTGGATTGCGCAGCATCAGACTATGTAGGCAGTTGTCTGGTCGTGGGCCAACTGTCTTGGACATATGGCATTATTTGATTGAAATGCGCATGATCGTGTGTAGACGATTGCCACGTAACGAGCAATTGATGGCATGAATGCCACATGTACTTTTGTCAGTTGTCATGATAAAGTGTGCCACATGAATTGCGTTGACTTTGGATTGCGCTAGGATGGACTGCGCTGAGCTGGATTGTGCTGCAAACAGATTGTGCTGCATGTACAACTGTCCTCGAGCGCTGTGCGGCACAATAAACGAACAGTCTCCTCGTTCTTTGTGCTGTCAGTTGTCAGAAGATTTGATTGTGTCAGGTAATGATGACATTGCCACGTCAGCTTGCGCACTTGAAAGTGTGCGCAATCCAGTCTGCGCCATCTGGATGATGCGCAATCTGATGTCTGCGCAGTTCATTTGAAAGCTATTTTTCTTGATTTTCATGACTTTGTTGATGGGTGCAACTTGATTTTTTAGGACCTACAGTCTTGTGGTAGTTGCATTCAACCTATTAGTGTAGTCGTTAGTTTAGAATAACTATTCTTTTGATTAGGATAACTGATGTATTCCAGTGTGCAGGAAGAGTGTAGTAACCTGGAGCATAATCTGTGAATTATTTGGACACCTAGTATTCATATGCATAAGTTGCTTGCATATTGTTAAAGAGGTAGTTTGAAATCCTAACATGATTCTTAGGTTTCTATCTCTGTGACAATATTCAAATATCTGACTGATAGGTATTTTACTAAAAATATGCATGGGTCAATTCCGTGATATGAATTGTACAGTGACTATTATGTCCTTGATATGAATTCCTTGATATTCAGTTGTGTTGATCCTGAACAAAGGATGAACTGAACCTTGTTAGGACTGATGGTTCCATGGAGTATTTTAGCTAAGTTCATTCTAAATTGTAGAAGCCTAGACAAGGTTTAATTACATAAGTTAGGCATTACCTGATTCCATGGACTGAAATCAGTGTAGCTGAGAGATTCAGTTGTGTTGGTATGTTATGGGCTGAATTGAGATATCAGTCTAGATTGTAGACTGTTTAGACCAGTCTGATTTTGCAGTATCCTTTTCTAGGACTGATTTGATGAGTTGTATCAGCCTGGAAGTTTATACTGGGAAATCAGTCGTAACAGGAGATTATTCAGTCCTATTCTAGGACTGAATCCAACTGAAATTAGGATAAGAAGGAGACAAGGTCACTAGAAGCGTAAGGCAGGCTAGTGTACTTATAAATTGATTTTGCGTAATTCAGTTATGATATATAGCCTTGCATCATTTTCATGTTCAGGACAGTGTTTAGGAATGTCATGTTTCAACTAAATCGAATATCATTCTCTTAGTGAAACTGAACTGTGGTAACAGCTTACTAAAACTGAAACATTGTTCACTCACCCTAGAACGTATGTAAAACCCCTAAATTTCTGCTATTTATTTTTTATTAAATTTGGTACCGATTTAAAATTTTGTATTGTACGTCGCGTAGTCATATTGTACGCGCACGAAATTATTTTTCTTGCTCGTCGAGTGCGAATATGTGCGAGCGTACATATTTTTGAAAAACATTATTTTTATTATTTTAATGTAGACAAAAATGGTTTCTAGCTATTATTTTCAAGTTTATGACTTTTATGAAAAGCCTTTCATTTATATAGTTATAATAATAAATAAAATTTTCCTATAAAATGGTAAATTAGAAAAGTATATCTACGTAAATATTAATTGTACAAATATATATTTTCATAATTATTTATTTGTTTAGTTTAAATAATATAATTTTCGAAATTAATTATTATAGTATTTTTGGAAAACATATTTTTGAAATATTTGTGACAATTTAAATTTGATATAATTCCATGGATACATTTAAATAGATTAAGTTAATATCTATATTTGGAATTTGATTTATCCTATTCGATTTTAAACTAAAATTAATTTGATTTAAATTTGATTTGTATTTGAAATTGGATTTTGATTTGAATTTGGATTTGAATTAAATAGATTGAATTATCTAAATTGGGTTTTAAATCTTTTCTAATCCTATCCAATTGGGAATTCCCACATTCTATAAATAGGCAGGTACTCCTCCAATATTTTCTCCACAATATTTATCTTCCACAAATTTCTCCATAATTCTACGTGTATCGTGTCTGTGTCCATCCAAAATCTTATTCCAATATTTTACATGTACATTATTTACTTCCCCGTGTCGGACACACCCCGACATCAATAAATTCCCAAACCCTATTCCGTCTTGTCCACTACCATCTCCTTTGCCGTACCCGTCTCCTGTCACAGCACCTCGCCTCTACGCCGCCCGTCAATCCTAGTGCAGCCCGACCCCGTCTAAATCCTGTCAAACCGGCGCAAATCACCGACACCAGCAAACCCACGCTCGGCCTTCACAACCAACGTCGTCGGCATCTCCAGCCACCTGCCACCGCCAATCCTTTTTCCCAAGGCCAACCCGACCAAGCCCAGCCAAACTCCGGCCTCCATCTGACCATAACCACGACCACCAACACCTCCAACCAACCCACACCAGTCACCACCACCACCGCTAGACATCTCCGCCACCCGGACCACCGCTGCCCCGACCAACCTCAACCACCGCCATCCCGGCCAAAGCCGGCCGGCCGTCACCCAAATCCACCACCAAACACCAGAAAAAAGAAAAAAAATCAAAATCAAAAGAAAACCCTAACCGTAACCTCACCTCGCCGCCGCGCCTCGTCGTCGACGAAGCTTCAGCGTCGCTCACCCTGGCATCGTCCCTCCTCTTCACCGGTCCGCCTTCCTCTCCTCTCGAATTCCTCCGCAGCGCCGAGCTTCTTTCGGCACAGCGTCCGCCGATGCGCTCCCACCTACAGCCGACGGATCCGCCGCACTGTCGAACCCCAAACTCCCTCTCTCCGACTAGCACTAGGCCTCCGCCCCCTTCTTCTCTCTCACCATCGAGCTCCCTCCGCTCCTCTGCGTGAACCCACCGTGCGCCTACCAACTCCTTCACCGCCTCCTCTCCGCACAGCCGCTTACCGCCACTCCCCTCTCTTCATTCATCCCCCTCTCCTTAGCCCCTCTCTGACCTCTCTCTCTGCATTCTCTCACCCTCTTTTATCCTCTCTCTCTCCCCCTCTCTAAAAAGAAAAGAACTTTTTTTCATGGGTTTTGTTATTTACTGGTCTCCTTTTCAAGGAGAACCAATACTTTGTTGTTTTTTTTTTTTTTATTTATTTTATTTTTATTTCGTTAACTAATATTATTATCATTATGTTTCTTCAAATTTCAGTTATATTAAATTATTTATTCTATTTATTTTTATTATTTTTATTATCATTATTATTATTATTATTATTATTATTATTATTATTGTTTCATTATTATTATTATTATTGTTATTTTCATTATTATTATTTTTATTTTTTACAAAATATGTAGTATGGTTACGATTGCTATACTACTATTATCATCAATGTTATTTTGATATTAATTAGGTATATTTGTTGGGCTTACTTACATTAATTTTGTTAAATATTATTAATATAGATTTTATTATAAGTATAGTTTTAATTACTAATATTACTTACATTAATTTTATTAATTAGGTATAGATTTTAATTATAATTCCAATTATAGTTTTTGGATATTAATTTTCTAATATAGTTATTAAATACTTTGACTAAATATAAGTAGCATGATATCAATCTTATTTATCATTACAAAACATAGAATATAGCCTAAATCGATTTTTCCATATTTTTTTGTGTTTTTTAAATATTATTATAGTTTTCAGCGATTAAAAAAAATGTTTTCTAAAATCATATATATGTTATTAATCTAATTTCCTTCGATTTCTCTCCTGTCCGTAACCGATCCTCTAATTCCCATTCTGTCACCAAATTTCGTACTATCTTATGTCCACCCTAACTAAGACCCTTTTGGACCCAATGGAACTATCCGTGCCATCAACAGAGGTCCCCTTGTGTAGTTGTTACACAAAAGACGCAGTTCATGCCACCATGATTATCGCAGAACACCAGGCGCCCTACCAGGCAAGACACCTTGCCATTCGCTATTTAATTATGTTAGCTCATATTTCATGCATTATTTATTTTTATTATGCAAAATAAACTGTGATACATGGCATAACTGTTAGAACTTACTGTTTATTTATATTTCCTGCTGTGTATTATTTTCTTACAAAAATGAAACCTAGATTTAAGGGACCATCATGTGTGTTGCATTCATGGCCTTGACACATTGTAACATGAAGATGTGTGTCGCATGTAGAATACGGAAGTGCCTGATTGGCTGGCCACTAGTACGTACAAGCTGTACGATAAGAATAACCGCTAATAGAGGTTGCATGCTAGTTTGACTTAGCGGTTATAGAGTTAGCATTGAGCGGGAAGAACATGATTGGAAGTTGACTACCACCCTATCTATCGTAGACTCGCTCGCTACTGAGGAACGATAGGTAGACTATATGCTATAGACTCGCTCGATACTGAGGAATAGTATATGATGTTGTGACTCGCTACTGAGGTACTGCATTGGTATTTTCTTGACTTGACCGGGTAGTCATGCGACCATGAACTGTTCTTAAAACTACATTCACTTAGAACGGTTGGGCTACCTTTATCCGTTAGGTACGAGTACTTTTGGTTTGGGTACTTGTATCTGACCGTGGCTTGGAACAATAACTTGTCGTGGACTAGTTTGTCACATCTTGTCCTTGTTTGGTTGTAGGTGTGACTTACTATTTCGATGAGAAGGTATTGAACCTTGTTGGGGTCCGGATACCATATTGGATTCATAGCATGGAAAGATACGTTACCGTGAATTAGTTTACCATCTCCTATCCTTGTTTGGTTGGGGGGATGGTATGCTCGTTCAGTAGGTGCGTATTGGAACATGTTATAATTCGATTTACTTATTTATTTGAGCAATATTTATTCAGTTTATATGGCATGATATTATGTGTCTTGTTACGTCCCTCTGAGGACCTGATTATCTCCCCAGGTGTGTGCTATTGTCTTTCGCAGGTGTTCTAGCTCTAGCCGTGATCTTCGCTATTTCCTCGAGGATGATTGCATTTGGATCGTCTTCGCTTCGCTCGTCGCTCAATTCATTTTCCATGTATTTTATTTCCTTATTTTGTTGGTAGTGGATTTGTCTCCGCCTAAAATATTGTATCAAGACAAATTCATTCTCATTATATGACATCTTTTATCATTTATTTTGTGTGGATGAGATTAGTTATGGTTCTACTGTATTTTACAGCTTATGTATTTATACGAGGCTTTCATATATTGGAGTATACTTCGTATGAATACAGCTGGCATGCCTACGTTCCTAGTCCTACGTATTTTGGGACTGGGGCGTTATATGTTTTTGTGGTGGCCCATGCAGGTCAAGATAAATTGTTTGGTTACTTTACCGTACCAAACAAGCCTGCGAATAGGATTAGAAGTCTAGGCTCTCATCCATATACATGACCACTTTCATAGATTTTATCTACCGTTTGACTCATCAATTGCATCTTGCTTGCTTTCTTTCATCCCTATTCTTATCTTCCCTTCATGCTTGCTAGAGATTGTCCCTACTAGTTAGTTGTCCCAAAACACCATTAGTTTAAATTTTAAGTTGGGTAGACTACCTTATGACCTAGCAACCCCTTTGACCTATGACCTATATTAGCAAGCTTATTTAGATCCTAGAATCTAGAGGACCTAACCCGTCTAGCCAACCAAGGACTTGGACAATAAGACTATAGGACAACTGTATGACTTAGAATCATTCTACCTTCTTTTAAGCTAAATCTCTCGTGCGTATGTATTTACCATTTTGACTAATGATGCTAATATAGCCTATTGTTTGCAAGCTAATTCTTTATCGAGCTTGATCAAGGCATATGATATTGAGCGGCCGCTCACTAACATATTGTCTAATCAGAACCGGTACATGATAGTCTGATCAACCGAGTGCACTTTGGTTCGCTTTTATTTATCGTTCTACGTGGAATGGGGATATAATTAAACTTGGCCCTTACAATCCCATCCACGACTGCCTTGACAATTCTTTTGAAATTATTTGATCGTCTTTGAATCACGTATTCGTATTCGATAACGCCTCCTTCGAACTCTATATTGCTTTCGTCTTCACCTATTTAGGAGGACGAAAGCGTTATACTAGAACTCCCTCTAGCCATCCTATCGATTACGACCATATCGTATTCCTATGATCTAGATCGCAATTTCTTACAGCATGATTTTGTTATTGATTGTTCATCATCGATATCTCTTGTGTCTCCTCACCCCCTCCAAATTCTTAATTTCGAGGACGATATTCTTTTAAGTTGGGTAAGATGTAAAACCCCTAAATTTCTAATATTTATTTTTTATTAAATTTGGTACCGATTTAAAATTTTGTATTGTACGTCGCGTAGTCGTATTTTACGCGTACGAAATTATTTTTCTTGCTCGTCGAGTGCGAATATGTGCGAGCGTACATATTTTTGAAAAATATTATTTTTATTATTTTAATGTAGACAAAAATTATTTCTAACTATTATTTTCAAGTTTATGACTTTTATGAAAAGCCTTTCATTTATATAGTTATAATAATAAATAAAATTTTCCTATAAAATGGTAAATTAAAAAAGTATATCTATGTAAATATTAATTGTACAAACATATATTTTCGTAATTATTTATTTGTTTAGTTTAAATAATATAATTTTCGAAATTAATTATTATAGTATTTTTGGAAAACATATTTTTGAAATATTTGTGACAATTTAAATTTGATATAATTCCATGGATACATTTAAATAGATTAAGTTAATATTTATATTTGGAATTTGATTTATCATATTCGATTTTAAACTAAAATTAATTTGATTTAAATTTGATTTGTATTTGAAATTGGATTTGAATTAAATAGATTGAATTATCTAAATTGGGTTTTAAATCTTTTCTAATCCTATCCAATTGGAAATTCCCACATCCTATAAATAGGCAGGTACTCCTCCAATATTTTCTCCACAATATTTATCTTCCACAAATTTCTCTATAATTCTACGTGCATCGTGTCTGTGTCCATCCAAAATCTTATTCCATTATTTTACATGTATATTATTTACTTTCCCGTGTCGGACACACCCCGCCATCAATAAATTCCCAAACCCTATTCCGTCTTGTCCACTACCATCTCCTTCGTCGTACCCGTCTCCTGTCACAGCACCCCGCCTCCACGCCGCCCGTCAATCCTAGTGCAGCCCAACCCCGTCTAAATCTTGTCAAACCGGCACAAATCACCGACACCAGCAAACCCACGCTCTGCCTTCACCACCAACGCCGTCGGTATCTCCAGCCACCTGCCACCGCCAATCCTTTTTTCCAAGGTCAACCCGACCAAGCCCAGCCAAACTCCGGCCTCCATCTGACCATAACCACGACCACCATCACCTCCAGCCAACCCACACCAGTCATCACCACCACCGCCAGATATCTCCGCCACCCGGACCACCGCTGCCCCGACCATCCTCAAACACCGCCATCCCGGCCAAAGCCGGCCGGCCGTCACCCAAATCCAGCACCAAACACCAGAAAAAAGAAAAAAAAATAGAAATCAAAAGAAAACCCTAACCCTAACCTCACCTCGCCGTCGCGCCTCGTCGTCGGCGAAGCTTCAGCGTCGCTCGCCCTGGCATCGTCCCTCCTCTTCACCGGTCCGCCTTCCTCTCCTCTCGAATTCCTCCGCAGTGCCGAGCTTCTTCCAGCGCAGCGTCCGCCGACGCGCTCCCACCCACAGCCGACGGATCCGCCGCACAGACGAACCCCAAACTCCCTCTCTCCGACTAGCCCTAGGCCTCCGCCCCCTTCTTCTCTCTCACCGCCGATCTCCCTCCGCTCCTCTGCGTGAACCCACCGTGCGCCGACCAACTCCTTCACCGCCACCTCTCCGCACAGCCGCTCACCGCCACTCCCCTCTCTTCACTCATCCCCCTCTCCTTAGCCCCTCTCTGACCTCTCTCTCTCTGCATTCTCTCACCCTCTCTTATCCTCTCTCTCTCCCCCTCTCTAAAAAGGACATAACTTTTTTTCGTGGGTTTTGTTATTTGCTGGTCTCCTTTTCAAGGAGAACCAGTACTTTGTTGCTTTTTTATTATTATTTTATTTATTTATTTTATTTTTATTTCGTTAACTAATATTATTATCATTATGTTTCTTCAAATTTTAATTATATTGAATTATTTATTCTATTTATTTTTATTATTATTATTATCATTATTATTATTATTATTATTATTATTATTATTATTGTTATTATTGTTTCATTATTATTATTATTGTTATTTTCATTATTATTATTATTTTTATTATTATTTACAAAATATGTAGTATTGTTACAATAGCTATACTACTATTATCATCAATGTTATTTTGATATTAATTAGGTATATTTGTTGGGCTTACTTACATTAATTTTGTTAAATATTATTAATATAGATTTTATTATAATTATAGTTTTAATTACTAATATTACTTACATTAATTTTATTAATTAGGTATAGATTTTAATTATAATTCCAATTATAGTTTTCGGATATTATAAGTAATTTTCTAATATAGTTATTAAATACTTTGACTAAATATAAGTAGCATGATATCAATCTTATTTATCATTACAAAACATAGAATTTAGCCTAAATCAATTTTTCCATATTTTTATGTGTTTTTCAAATATTATTATAGTTTTCAGGGATTAAAAAAATGTTTTCTAAAATCATATATATGTTATTTATCTAATTTCCTTCGATTTCTCTCCTGTCCGTAACCGATCCTCTTATTCCCATTCTGTCACCAAATTTTGTACTACCTTATGTCCACCCTAACTAAATTGACCCTTCTGGACCCAATGAAACTATCTGTGCCATCAACAGAGGTCCCCTTGTGTAGTTGTTACACCAAAGACGCAGTTCATGCCACCATGATTATCGCAGCACACCAGGTGCCCTACCACGCAAGACACCTTGCCATTCGCTGTTTAATTATGTTAGCTTATATTTCATGCATTATTTATTTTCATTATGCAAAATAAACTGTGATACATGGCATAACTGTTAGAACTTACTGTTCATTTATATTTCCTGCTGTGTATTATTTTCTTACAAATTAAACCTAAATTTAAGGGACCACCATGTGTGTTGCATTCATGGCCTTGACACGTTGTACCACAAAGATGTGTGTCGCATATAGAACACGAAATTGCGTGATTGGCTGGCCACCAGTACGTACAAGCCGTGCGATAGGAATAACCGCTAATAGAGGTTGCATGCTAGTTTGACTTAGCGGTTATAGAGTTAGCATTGGGCGGGAAGAACATGATTGGAAGTTAACTACCACCCTATCTATTGTAGACTCGCTCGCTACTGAGGAACGATAGGTAGACTATATGCTATAGACTCGCTCGATACTGAGGAATAGTATAGGTGTCGTGACTCGCTACTGAGGTACTGCATTGGTATTTTCTTGACTTGACCGGGTAGTCATGCAACCATGAACTGTTTTTAAACTGTATTCACTTAGAACGGTTGGGCTACCTTTATCCGTTAGGTACAAGTACTTTTGGTTTGGGTACTTGTATCTGACCGTGGCTTGGAATAATAACTTATCGCGGACTAGTTTGTCACATCTTGTCCTTGTTTGGTTGTAGGTGTGACTTACTATTTCGATGAGAAGGTATTGAACCATGTTGGGGTCCGGATACCATATTGGATTCATAGCATAGGAAGATATGTTACCGTGAATTAGTTTACCATCTCCTGTCCTTGTTTGGTTGGGGTGATGGTACGCTCGTTCAGTAGGTACGTATTGGAACATGTTATAATTCGATTTACTTATTTATTTGAGCAATATATATTCAGTTTATATGGCATGATATTATGTGTCTTGTTACGTCCCTCTGAGGACCTGGTTATCTACCCAGGTGTGTGCTATTGTCTTTCGTAGGTGTTCTAGCTCTAGCCGTGATCTTTGCTATTTCCTCGAGGATGATTGCATTTTGATCGTCTTCGCTTCGCTCGTCGCTCAATTCATTTTCCATGTATTTATTTCCTTATTTTGTTGGTAGTGGATTTGTCTCCGCCCAACATATTGTATCAAGACAAATTCATTCTCTTTATATGACATCTTTTATCATTTATTTTGTGTGGATGAGATTAGTTATGGTTCTACTGTATTTTACAGCTTATGTATTTATACGAGGCTTCCATATATTGGAGTATACTTCGTATGAATACAGCTGGCATGTCTACGTTCCTAGTCCTACGTATTTTGGGACTGGGGCGTTACAACGTATTAACCATTAAACTGGTGATGGGGAGGACTAATTTATGCCCTGATATTTGGCTGAAATAGAACTAGTATCCAGACCTGGTAATTGGATTCACATAGGATTGCTATAGGACTGATATTGGACTATTTTGGTACATGTCCTGCTAGGAATGAACTACCCAATACCCTGTTAAGAGACTGATACCTGGGCATAATTAAGCTGTCAGTGACATGACAGTGGGGAGGTTACTTTCATAATCCTACAGTAAATCCTAAGTATTGTGGTTTCAGTTCAACTGATGAAGGGATGGTTGTTTTGAGTTGAACTACAACTCTTTAGTTAGGATATATGGTAGCTAGAATTGGTTTCGTGTCCTGTTCAGGTTATTTTAGCTTTTTAATTTTAGTTTGGCTTTTAAATGCCATATGGGTTGCATTGCACAGAGTTTTGCTCATCCCAGTAATCTGAGATTGGGTGTCCCCTTAATGACTAAGAAGGAATTATGTCAGGTTTATGGTTAGAACAAGGAAGGATAGTCTGAGGCTAATGTTGTATGAGCTATGAATGGGTGTTAGGAAGTTCTGAATTAATGCTAAGGGTTAATTCAGAATTTTCTATTAGTTTCTAATGGTAGTAGTTTCCAGTGGCCTTGGACTCATTTTTCTTACGAATGCATCATGATTAGATTACAAATGGGACTTGGTTACATCTATGACTTTGGTAAGGGACACATTGAGAGCAAGTCAGGATTTTGGGACTAATGTATATCAGCACAGCAACTGATATAATTTTATATGTACCAAGACTATTAGTACCTGATTCAGGACTGGATATCTTAAGCTGAGATGAATGTCCACTAATGGTGCGGACTGGAATAAGAATATCAGTCCCACACTTGAACTAATTATGTCAGTCCTAATATTGAGGGCTGACTGATTAGATTAATTCGAATAAAGGAGCATGTTTCAGTCTCAGTTGTATTATAGGTTTAGTAGAGTGCAGGAAATGAATTCATATGAATCATTCCTGATGATTCAGAGTCTAGTTTCAACTCTACATCTCTCATGATTCAAATCCTTGTTTGGCCACTTTTTGGAAGTTAGATTTAATGTCTTTCCTAAACAAGGTTCTCACCTGATCCTGGATTGGACTATACGAGAGATTAGATTATCTCAGTAACATGGGAACTGTCATGATGATAAGGATATCATAAATCAACCATATAATTTCTCTAGAACCTGTAAAATAGTGGAACTCTAGAATAACTAGCCATTAGTTACCTCATATTAGAGTAATACTAATTTAGGTAAATAATCATTTATAGGGTAAAATTGTATTATCAAGCTAGAACATGGGAATGTTTTAGTGATGTCTTAGATTTAGAAATCACCTTTTTAAATTGTTGACTTATCAAATTGCAACGATATAACATGAGTATATCCAGCAGTCCATCCCACACTTGATCACCCTGAGGAAAGCAATTATACTCCTAGGACTAGTTAATTTCTCATGTCTTATATATTCATTCCTGTATATCCTTGTTGACACGATGTATCACGGGATTATCTGGTTTCATGTTTCATGAGTTACTTGTGTCTGGGAGGGGAAATACTACAATTGTGTGATCAAATCCTGTTACTATTCATGTGAATAGCTTAGGCCCCGCATCGTGCACGCGGGACCAAAGCCGTACCATTTCATATTAATTGAATCTACCCAAGCCAATCACACACTCTGGATGTATTTCAATATTGCACATTTCAGGATTCAGGTTGTATTTCATGTTCAGGTTGTATTTCTTGTTCAGGACTCTTATCATGTTCCATGTTTTACTTTCAGTATTTCCTGTTCAGTTTCATGTCTTGTTCTCATTTCTTGTACTTTATATATATTTCATGTTCTTGTTCATACCATGATGTTCATGTTCATTTCCTTGGATATACTTAGCTCCGCGCCTGACTAGGATATGTTGCAGGTGAGCAGGAGGCTATTTGTGATACTTACTATGGGCCGGAGCCTGGAGGCACCTATGAGCCAGTATATGTGGCCCAGGACCTAGAGGCTGAGGAAGCCTAGACTTTTCTTCTTAGCTTTATCTGGACTTGTACTAGAGACATCTTTATAGTTTACATTGCTGGAATGTAATAACATTTAGATTGTATTTGAGATTCTGGGATTGATATATTAGATGCTGTGATTACTTTCATTCTTATCTTGATTCATAGATTCTTCCTAGATATTGGTACAATTTACTTCGTTGTGTCTAACAATGAAGGCTGGGCGTGTCCGATTATTCGTGAGCGGGTCGTGAAAATGACGATCACACTGTGAAGGCTGCCCATCGAAGACGATCCTTTCCTTATGTTCATAGAAATTTCTATTCTCACTTGTGTAACAAAGACCTTATAATTGATCCTTCTAAATGAGATTCAAGAAACTTCTTTCTTATGTACTTGTGATAGGCCTGTGTAATTGACCCTTGTAACTACGATCAATAAGAAGAATGCTTTTTTTTGAACTTCATTCTGAGAATGTCTTCGTCTTTGGTTGGTATGCGCATCTCACTGTCTGCGCCCCTGTGATGTTAGGTCCGTTGGGGGGGACACTAACCTGTGCCATATGTCATCTGGACCCTAGTAGGAATAGGGTGGGCGACGAGAGCACCCTCCTGCGTGTTGCATCAGCTGTAATTTTTTATGCTTCTACAGGGCCTTGCATAAGTTGACCGTTGGTTAAAGATCTCTTTATTCAAAGAATCTTTGGCTTTGTAGAAGAACAACTATGGGGTTTCGAGATGCACTTGAGCGTTTGGCATAAGGTGTTCGAACATGAACAATATCTTGGAGGTCTTCGAGGTCCGAGTTGCCGGGTTTAGTTTTATTGCCAGCCCGAAGAGCCACAAGTTGTGTTCTGCCCTGCTCAATAATGGCTTTATTATCCATATTTGAGTGGGAGGGGTTGTGTGCCCTGTTACGCTAGAAGAGCCGCGGGTAGTACTGTGAGCTTCGTGTAGGACCTGTGTTTTTGCTCGGGCCAATAGCTGCTTCATTAGCCATATTGGAGTTCCTCCACATCTGACTAGGAAGTAGCTCGCTCTGACAAGAAAGTGATTCGCTCTGACGATGCTGCGTTTTTGGGGACTGCGCGCTCCTGAAGAGTGCGTAGTTTGTAGACTTATGCTCTTGGCTTTAGTCTTTAAATGTAACCATGAAGAGTATGTAATAGATCTTTTTTAAATATGATTTTAATAAAGAACTTTCTTTTATGTATTGTCTTTGTATAGCACGAGTTTTTGAAGTGCACAAAAATTTATATATCTCCTGCGCTTCTGTAAAATATGTGAAGCAACTGTTTGTCTTCTGTGCTTCTGTACGTACTTGCTGCGCTATTTTCATGCTTCTACAATCTTTGGTGTTCAAGATAAAGCATTTGCATCCGAAAACTTTAAAATATTCAATAGATGGAATTTTGTTAAACAAAAGCTCATAATGAGTTCTCTTAGAAACAAGTCTAATCAAGACCCTACTTATAACCAAACATGTCGTGTTAACGGCTTCCGCCCAAAAATATTGAGGGAGCTTATATTTGTTTAACATGACCCTGGCCATATCGCTAAGGGTTCTATTTTTTTCCACTATACTATTTTGTTGTGGAGTTCTAGGACAAGCAAAATCATGACCAAAACCATTTTTAATATGAAAGTTTTTAAAATCGGCATT
This sequence comes from Iris pallida, assembly GCA_029216955.1. Lineage (NCBI taxonomy): Eukaryota > Viridiplantae > Streptophyta > Magnoliopsida > Asparagales > Iridaceae > Iris > Iris pallida. Next base: position 19,001 of record JANAVB010006899.1, on the reverse strand, counting down.
GTCAAATTCACCTCCATGATCATTTCTAATTTTATTGATCGTAATGCCTTTCTTATTTTGAACACATTTACAAAAAGCAACAAATTAATGAAAAGTATCACTTATCTGCGAGCAAAATAACCCAAGTAAATCTTGAAAAACCATCCACTAAAATAAAATGTATAGAGACCGCCAAGGCTAGCTATTCTACTAGGACCAAATAAATCCATATGAATGAGTCTAGTAGCGCTTACCGAGTAGATAGATTTGAAAGGGGATTTTATCAACTTACTTTTCTCGCATTCCTCACATACCATATCTTTCTTGAAATAAATGTCTGGGAGTCTTCTAACTAGTTTCTTGGTGGCAAGACGGGAGATGGTATCCATGTTGGCGTGTCCAAGTCTCATGTGCCAAAGCCAACTTTCATCATTCTTTGCTACTAAACATCTGTCATGGTTAGTACCTTCAACAAGATAAAAGACATAAATTTTATCTTCTCTAATGCCATTATACACTACAGAGCCACTAAAACTATCATAAATAAGGCATTTGTGTTTAACGAAATTTACGCCATAACCGTTATCCGTGAGGTAACTTATGCTAAGAATATTGTGCTTCAAATTAGTGACTAGACAAACATTTTTGTTGTAAGGATAATGAGGGATATTAGCATGGTCGATGATATATCATCTCAAGTTGTAACCAAAGGATATGTGCCCTTCCTTCTTCAACGATAGCATTGCAAATAGTGAAGCATCTCTGGGCTTGTGTCATGAGCAACCGTTATCGAGAATCTACTTGTTTCTAGCATACGATAGAGGGTTCACCTACAACATAAGTTTAAGATGAAGACTTTGGTACCCAGAAATGTTTGGGTCCTTGATTGTTGGTTTTAGGAACCCATTTTAGCATTCTTATATCAACATGTTTTCTTATTTGGCAGTAATAAGATTTGTGCCCAAGTAGACCACAATAGTAGCACCTAGTGGGTGTTACAGGTCTAGAAGAGGGCGAGTGAGTGTGTTGAGTATGAGGCATTCTAGCATAATTTTTATGGTGACTATATTAAAAAGCATGATGTGTTGTGTTCGTGTTTTTCCTCATAAAGGGTCCTCTTTATGTGTGCACTTTTTGGGTATAGGACTTATGTGGTGTGTTTATATGACTCTTGTTACTAGTGTTGTAATGTGTGTTAGTGTGTCTGTGACTGTGGCGTCATACATTTGGGTAAGCCATATTTCTAACATTTTTTTCTTAATTACTTTTTGCAAGAAGTTTATTGTACTTGATAGAAGTCACATATTCCCTTTGGTTTGAAATAAGTGCCTTTTTCTTAGCAATGTCCTATCCCTCCTTGAGGGTTTGGCATTCAATATCCCTTTTGTTTATGATGTCTAAAGCTTCTTGAAGCTGTAGTCTAAGAGATTCAATCTCATCTGTGTCAGAAGCAGGAGTTTTCTCTTTTATATCACAAATGATATTAGAGAGTCTTTCTATTTCTTGCTTGAGAGAATCAATCTGTTTTAGAGATTTTCTATTCTTATTTCTCAAAACTTTGTGTTCATCGTGTAGTTCAGGAATGACATTTTCTATTTCAGTATAAGAAAGAGCATTCATAAAGATGTCATCAAGTACCTCATTTGACTCTATTGCCATAAGATAGACAATTGTAGTGTGTTTGCATTTTTTTCTTTGTCTGAATCACTAGCATCACTCTCGCACGAGATGCTAGTGTTGGCATACTTCCGTGAGGATGAGTTTCCTTTGTTGGGTTTTTTATACTTGCCAGGTTCTCTTCTTTTCCTTGGACAGTCCCTTTTGATGTGTCCAATTTTCTTGCAGTTGTAGCAGGTAGGTTCCTCATCAGTGTCCCTCCTTGAGCGATTCGCTTTATTTAACTTGAGGTACTTTCTGAAGTGTCTAGCAGTGAGAGCTATTTCTTCGTCATTCGCATAGTCATCATCGAAGTCATCTTTTGAGGAGAGCTTGATGTCCTTGTGGAAAAAATATGTTTCTTTTTTCCTTTGACTTTTCTTTCTCCTTCTCTTGCATGGAGGCCTCTTCTTGGTCCTTCATATCTAGCTCATTGGTCATCAGTTTTCCCATGAGGGTCTCAAGGTTCATGGTTCTAAGGTCATTCCCTTAGATGATGTGTAAACCCCCAGATTTTTATGAAAAGTTTTATACTTTCGATTTTTATTTTGTTTTTGAATATAGTAATAGTCATGGCAAAATTTTGATCTATAAGTTGATTAGAAAGGGTGGCACGGCTACTGAGACCGTATGCCATGACTAGTAAATGAGTTATAGACCTCTTTACTTCTATTAGTTTAATTGCTTACAATTTGATTAATCTGTATTGGTTATGTTATCTATTTTTACATTTATTTACTATATTGATAGTTTGTAAATGAAAATTTATTTCAAAATGATAATAATAATAGAAAACTTTTTTTGACATATTTTTATGACATATAATAGGTTCATATAGATAAAATGTTCTTCTTAAAAATATTTCATAAGCTTTTATTTATACATTTCGATTTAGGGATTTTTCTAGGATATATAAGTTGCTTATATCTAAAAAATTAGGGTTTTACCTTAGGCTATATATATATATATATATATATATATATATATATATATATATATATATATATATATATATATATATATATATATATATATATATTATATTTTATTTTTTATTATATATATAAATATATATATATATAAAAAAAATATAGTTATTAAAAAAAAAATATATATATATATATATATATATATGTTCATTTTATACATAATAAGATAGTTATTAATAACTATCGTATTATGTATAAAATGAACATATATATATATATATATATATATATATATATATATATATATATATATATATATATATATAGTTTTTTGTAACAGCAAGCCCGACCTCCCCAATCTATATATAAAACAAATCCCAAAACCCTAACACTATCCCTGGCGACCTCGACCCAAGTGCATGCACGAGATTCACACGTGGTGGTCGCCTGCACGGCCAGGCTGGCGGTGGCCGCAGCAAGCACAGTAGCCGCAAGCAACAGTAGAGCAGCCAGGTACCCTTTCTTCCATGTCTCTTTTCTCGCTCGTCATTCGACAATTTTTCGAACCGAAAAATCTGATGCGTAGTCAACCTATACGACTTCAAACCCCGGTGATTAGGTTTAGGTATAGTCGAACGACCTGCCGAAGAAATAGGCCCAATGTCGAGAAAAAGTTATTCAAAAATAGAACATAACTTTTGAAAAATACCATAATTTGGAAGACGGATTGCGAACCAAACAATTGGAACTTCAGAAATCTATCTGAAGACAGTTATAGACAACATATACACGAATAAATCCCATCTTGTAGATCATGATTTCATTCAGTGTGTGCGAGGTTATTTAATTTCAAAAATCAGAAAAAACCTTATTTTAAAAACTAAAATTTAATAAAAAAACCCTCCGATACGTCGTGCGTCCCGTCAAACCAGGTGTTATGGTCACGAACCGAAAGCATTAAAAGGTGTGTATCGACTTCGCTGACGTGTCGGCTTTGACGGAATTCAAATTGGTTGCGTATGCGCGACGAATTTGACGCACATCCGTCGAAATTTACCGTATCAGCCTCTTTGCAAATTCCCCAATTAATGTGTGCACGTTCGTCGAATCGAAACGAAACTTGCGCTAGCATGACTGTATCATATTTTTATGGTCCAGTATGCCAAGTTTGGTTCGATTCTTGTAGCACCCAGTTTCCCAAATAAGGGTAATTTTAAAATTTTGTGTTTATAATTATTTTAATAATAATATTTAATTTATGATATGATTTTTGCTGATTTTAAATCATTTTAAAATTATTTAAATCAATGACTTGTGGTTTTGACGTTTTGCTAGTGAAACCCTAGAGGCTGTTTGACCTAGAGCCTGACTATGTGATTATAATATTTTAATATCATTTTTGGCCTAAGGATATTTTTTGCATTTGACCTATTTGAATTATTTTGATATTATTTTATTATTTATGATATTGTTTTGGGGTTATTTGAGTCGGGTTCGAATTTTAACTCAATCCGACTTGAAACGGGGACCCGGGGGTAGTTTGACTCTAGTGGGACCCACACACTAGTTAGGCATGGCCCACATGATATTAATTTTAGTCCACATGATAGAAATATTTTAGTTAGAGGTTAGACTGATTATTATGGATAAGGTTAGTGTGATTAGAGACTTTAAAATGACTAATATAGCCCCAACCAATTAGCCCTTTCCTAATACTCATAGAATAGGTTAGTAGGGGCTTTTGGACTTTTCCTAATAGGACAAAACCACCTTTATGGCCAGCCACAATAAGGATAGGGTTGAGCCTCCCATTTGTCATTATCCATCTATTTTTCTCTCTCTTGTTCTTCCCCAAATTCCTAGAGAGCAATCCCTAGCAATTTCTCCACCAAATCCTTCCATTTCACCACCAAATCTTCTTCTTTCCTTCTCCATTCTAGCCAAGGAGGAAGCTACCCAAGTTTGGGAGGATTCGGAGCTCGTTCGTGTCCTTTTTGAATCTCTACGTGTCGGTGTCGCTCCGGAAAGGTTTTTCTTCGATTCGATCTACCGGGAGGTATAAATCCTTTCTCCTTTTCATTTTCTCATGCATATAGGTCTATTTTGAACCCATAGGAATGACCCCCATGGTTGTATCTCCATTTGTGCCCATTTTGTGTCCATTTGGAGGTCATAGGAGTGTCCTTTGTGTTGTGGATGTGTTCATGTTACATATATAGATTTATATATATATATATATATTGTAATGAGAGTGTATCTATATTTATATATGTAATAAATGGTTCATGATGATTATATAATCAAGTTTGTGAGTGTGGTTCCTCATATTATTATTGCTATTATTGTTGTGGATAATTAGGATATATATTGTGTATTATTTTGGCTCAAACTATCTAAATCCGTCATAATTTTTACCCACGTTTTTAATTTGAGCCCTAACTTAGAAATGTTATAACTTCTAGCTCAAAGCTCGGTTTAATCTTCCGTTTTTTTAAAAGAAGCGTATTGAAGTTAGCTTTCCAAAAACATATATTAATAGGCCTAATTCTTTCTGTAACTTTCTGGAGAATTATTTGAGTGTCAGCTGTACGAAAGACAAACGCGTTCTCGGTGTTTTCGCGATTCCGGGAGTTTTCGGAAACGAAAATGCGATCCGTTTGAAGTTTCAGAAAGCTAACACATAGATCTATAACATACTTTAATCCTAAATTTTAATTCATGCTTAGATGGTACATTATTGATTTTTAGTAGGAGTTATTATTCAGCATATGCATTTTGTGCACCCTTGTGTGTAATATAATGTTCTATTTAATTTTAACCCATGTTAATGTATATACATTATGTAATTAAATAGAGAATGAAAGCATGAGTAAATGGTTAAATAAATGATGTATGAGGTGATAATGTAAGCAAGTATAAGTATGACTTGTAATGAATATGTAGGTTCCATAGTATGTAATGTATGGTGCATATAGTGGTGCAAGAGAATAAATGAATGATGAATGAATGCAAACATGAATGTAATGTAATAATAGATGTAATATATGCAATATACAAGTTAATGAGATGTAATGTTCTATGTTAACATAAATCCTATATTACCTCATGTACCCCCTTACACTATGTTGACACTATCATACTTGACACATTGTTCACTTACACTTTGACACTCTTTGATATGTATACACTATGTATGCCCATTTATCCCTCACTTGCCCCTTTGCCATGTTCACATACACACACATAGCCTCTTAAATAAGTATTTATGAATATAGTTAACTTAGCTATGTATGTATATTATATATATGTTAGCATATTGTGTTGTAATATATAAGTTTATATAACCATTTGAAATGCCATGATTATAGACCTAATGTTGAATACCAATATATGCATGTGTATATATGTATAGACATATATAGTTTAAAGTAATAGATTACCTAGTGTATATCCAATGTGAATTCTTGCCTATTTGAGTATTGAATAATTGCATGCTATATAGAGTTGGGTGTATGTTGGCTTGTATAGCCTTGTATTGATGTGTGCTTGCTAGGATAAGTCTTGGTTAGGCCTAGTAAGACTTGCTGGGTTAGGACATGACCTAGTTTGGCCTAGTTTGACTAGTGCAGTTGACCAGAGTTGACCAAGATTCATGTAGAATGCATTGTAGTGCTTTATATTACCCTTCTGGACATGTTGTGACTTGTGCTGTTCTTATTAGGCGCCAGACACCTCTCCTCGGACAGTATCTTTACCTTGGACATTCAGATATCAGACGAGTACATTCTCTGATCATTTCATATCCTGCTTAGAATTATATTCCTGCTTTAGATTACTATACTTGATGCTGTCACGACATTATCACGGATTAGTACTATACGGATCTCTTCATACGATGTTATCCCCCTCGGGAGCATCGGGTACATTGTGTCATGTGTATTTCACTTTCATCATGTACTCCTGTACTTTTACCATACATGTACACTCTTGTGAATCTTGTACTCTCATGTTCACAGAGCCTTCATGTATACTATCATGTGCACCCTTTTAAGGGCCCCATATGATATCATGTACAATAACATAACCTGTTTAGATCCTTGTGTATTGATTGGGGAAACGGGGGAGTGCTAGTAGTCATGTGAACAATTCCATAGTAGTATAGATCATGTACAACTCTTTAGTATAGATCATGAACAAATCTGTCCCATTCACATGTGCTATCTTGTACTCTACATCACTAGCCACTGTTAGTTCTTTATTTATAGTACATATTTCTATTACAGTTCTCTCTCTGTTTACATACTGTATTTCTTCAGATCATGTATCTTACTTTACTGCATGATTATATTTTCTAACCTGCTATGAACTGTTGAGATGTAATGTGCTCGCTCCTGTCCTGACTGGGCCTGTTGATAAATTTTACAGATAGCCTGGAGGTTGCCTGCTAGCCTAGAGGAGACAGTAGAGGTTGCATAGATAGCTAGGGTTTTTGCTTATAGTTTATTTTCAGTCATCTTGAGTTGTATTTATGGATTACTGTATTTGGGTTTTGAGATGTATTCTGAGTTGGTATCTTAGACACTTAGACTTCTATCTGTTGTATCTCTTTTTGATTTCATGTTTTATCTATCTTCCTTTATGCTCTACCTTAGATGTGATTGAGTTTACATTCTGCTATGTCACCCCCATTCGGGGAGTATAAACTGTTTAGTCTTATACTGTTAGATGCAACGAGACCTAGGACAGCGTTCTACCGTCGACACTGCGGCGTAGGCTGGGCGTTGTTACGTTCTCGTGCCCTAACTCTAGGGTACGGGTCGTGACACATTTTTTGTGGTGGCCCATGCAGGTCGAGTTTGTGTAGTGGTATTCGAACTAGAGTACCACTACAGCCTGCAGTAGGATTAGGATATATTTTGAAGGTACTCAATCACAAATAGGAACCCTTGGGAGATTCCTGGGACGACCCTTGAGAATCTTGTTTAACTCCGATTTGAAAACTCTTTTCTTTTTTTTTCTTGATTTGATTTATCTTTACTTTCTTCTATTGAATTTGATTTTGATGGATTATTATTGAATTTGAGTTTGTATTTATTGATTTTGATGAAGATTGTTGAAATTTGAATCTTGATGTTAGCTATAGCATCCGAGTTTGTAGTTTTATGATTTGAAGGATTTTGTTCATTTCTGAATTTTGATGTTCGTTGATAAATTTAATTTTTTTTTGTATTCATTATTGATTTAATTTAATTTTTGGCAAGATGAAATTATATGGGCTAGGTCATCTAAGTTATGGAAATCTTGTCTTATATGGTCACATTAGCCAGCATGGTGAGGACATATAGTTTGATTTTGGATATATTTCTCGGGTGTGGAAATTTAAGGTTTTCACAGCCAAGCTAGCGGCATCGCGAAAATGTTAAATACCATGATTCTAGAGGTATGTGCATAAGTCAAGGACTCTGTGATTATCGTAGCCTTGCTCACTAGTATGACGAGGATTTAGAGTACCATAATTTTGGATAGACGCATATAATTATCAGATTGTACCTTAAATGTTTTCGAACATATTTTTGCTACTTTTATTTCAGTCATTCAAAAAAAAAGAGAAGGAATTATTGTTGTTTTGTTTGTTTTGTTTCTCATTGTTTACTTAGGATGTAGCTTTAGCTATTTTTATAAACCTTGTGTAACTTCTTACAAAAATTTATTTCTTCTTAATACAATAAACCAATGATTTTGCTAGGCCTTATTTTGAATTTGGTATTATAATTCTTGTTTCAAAAAAAATGGGTCCCTCTTTTAAATAGATAAGCAGAACAGATTCTATTATCATTCTTTTCCTGCCAATATTTTTTCTACCATCATTCCCTGTCTTATATACCTGTCCTGATTATATCAATTCCCTATCTCGTATATAATTCTGTCAGCTATACCTTGACAACTCTTGAATCTTCATATCATTTTGCCTGAGAAATGTTAAGGAAGTGACATAAATTATGTAGCTCAGAGAAGACGTAATTGGTTATTTTATGATGATCTAAAGGAAATCAAATGTGGAGTGTTCCATATGGAAACTTGAGATAAAAATGTGGTAAAAGTCTCGAATAGAATAAGGAGATGTATACTGCCAATCTGGAAACAATTACATTTAAAGAAATTTTGGGGTTGTGAGATAGTTTATAGGTGTATTCAAAACTAATGAGGATATCAAAGGTCAACCTAGTTTTGAGAACTTAGAAAATCTTGGTTATTGATTCTGGGGAAAACTTTTACTCTGAGGCTATGTAGAAGGTTAGTAATGGAAAAGAGAAGTTAATTGTGTTTAATAAGGATATTAAACATAATGTTGCGAGAAAATGACTAGGGATAGAGAGAGCACAAAGTTATGGAAGTTTAGAGATTGTTGTGAAATATTTTAGGAGAATAATATTCAAGGGTGTATGTCGAAGAAAATACGGAAGTTGATTTTATGATGAAAGATAAGTTTTGTAAGGCCTAGAGATTTAAATTAAATAATACGAGGAGAACAATTTGAACAAGTTCAAGGAATTCGTAAACGGGATTTAGAGGTTTTGGGTCAAATTTAAGACAAGGTGAAAGAACTTAGAAATTTAAATAAATGGTTAATGTTGATTTCTAAATGTGAGGGTTGTGCTTCAAGAGTGATGTTTGGAAATTGGGAATTGCCTACGGTAGTCATGGTAAGGGTTTAAGTAAAGGTTAAATTTTTATATGGAGACTGGTGAGGTAAAGATTTGATTGGCAAGTTATGACCAGATAAACTTAAGAGTATCAGAAGCAGATGACTAACTCGATCTTCATTATTTTTGTGCATTAATTACCACCTCTTGACCTCCCACTTTCTAATTGAGATCCTTGATGTTCCTTATCGTGACTTTGATATTCGGAATGTAATACTAGTTGTTACCCTCCAACAAATCTTATATGCAAGACCTAGACGAGCTCACCTTCGTGTAGGTATATCATGTCCCACTAAAATCCGTCTTCTTGTACTCTATTTTCTTGATATAATTTTCTGGTCAACTGGCTAAACTATAACCTCTACCATTATACTAAATTTCTTCTTATTTCAATTAGAAATCCAGCCTTGACTCAATTCTTTCGACCCGACATGTGATGGTGTTCTGCTTGTTTCCATAGATGCTTAACCTTGTACCTTATCTGATTACTTGACCCGTTGGTTAAGAAACTTGGACTATGTAATTCCTTTTATCATTACCACCCTTATATCTCGTGCTGCTAAATTAGCCTTAGTTTTGCAAGCTTATCTATTTTTGAGCTTGGTCATGACATATTTTATTGGGTGGCCACCCACTAACATATTGTCTAATCAGAACCGGTACATGATGGTTTGATCAACCTATTGCACTTTAGTTCATTTTTTTTATGTATCAATCTACGAGAATAGAGACATAGTTAAACTTGACCCTAGAGTCTCATTCGCGAAAGCCTTGACAATTCTCCTTGAAATCTTTTCATCGCCTATGAACCTCGTATTCGTAATCAGTCGAATTAAATTTAATCATGACCTGAACCTCCATCATTGGATGCTCGTGCTCATACTTTGATTTCATTGACTTCCCTTCTTGCCCAAATCTTGTTTTATCCCGAAATTGATCAACTTAGATCGTGTCAAGACAAAAATCTATTTGTGATTTGTTGTGCCTAAATTTTTAATTTTTGCCATTTTATGGAATAGTAACCTTTTAATAATTTCTTAGTTGCTTGTTAATGACTAATTTTCATATAGGATGGTAGACAACCCTACAACCTTGATGATTGTTATTCCCTTACCTTCCCAATTAGGACACCCTAGATTGTTTATGTGTTGATACCATAGTACTATTTTGACCTAGAATGATTAGTGTACCTAGGTGAGACTTCCAACTGCTACGGTATGCCCTGACCTTGTATACTATTCCTTCAAATTGCATGATTTAGATAAAAAAAATTTAGACCTTGATTGTTGGGAGATAGGGACGTCACCCCATTATTATTAGTTGTAGATATATATATGTTAGTCCTTGATGTGGGGATGTGTGTCTATAAACATGTAGCTTATGAGATTTATGAGAGATTATAGTATCAGCCTTGATGGGATGTACTAGTCTTTTGGTGAGCATAAATGTGTTATGAGAGATAGGGGCCTATATGTCTTAGTAATGCATCGTTCCTTTGGTAATAGAATGTATTAATAGATGGTTAATAGGAAGATAATAGTTTGAGCATACCTATAGCCTATGATCAGTTCTTTTTCATCCTTAGTTAAGACTACTTTAAAATAGGTCCAGTCCCTTGGATATAGGTTCCAGTCCATATTTTATTGAAGTTCCATTACAGCCGTACAGTAGAGCAGTATTGGAGGTATTCCTAGATTGACACTTTTTAGATGTCCGTTTATTATTCTAGTGTTAGGAAGTGTTACCTTAAATATTGGGTAGGTTAGAGGCTCTAGAAGGAGTACTATCGATCCTAAATTTCGAGGACGAAATTTTTCTAAGATGGGTAGAATTGTAGCACCCAGTTTCCCAAATGAGGGTAATTTTAAAATTTCGTGTTTATAATTATTTTAATAATAATATTTAATTCATGATATGATTTTTGTTGATTTTAAATCATTTCAAAATTATTTAAATCAATGACTTGTGGTTTTGACGTTTTGCTAGTGAAACCCTAGAGACTGTTTGACCTAAAGCCTAACTATGTGATTATAATATTTTAATGTCATTTTTGGCCTAAGGATATTTTTTGCATTTGACCTATTTGAATTATTTTGATATTATTTTATTATTTATGATATTGTTTTGGGGTTATTTGAGTCGGGTTCGAATTTCAACTCAATCCGACTTGAAACGGGGACCCGGGGGTAGTTTGACTCTAGTGGGACCCACACACTAGTTAGGCATGGCCCACATGATATTAATTTTAGTCCACATGATAGAAATATTTTAGTTAGAGGTTAGACTAATTATTATGGATAAGGTTAGTGTGATTAGAGACTTTAGAATGACTAATTTAGCCCCAACCAATTAGCCCTTTCCTAATACTCATAGAATAGGTTAGTAGGGGCTTTTGGACTTTTCCTAATAGGACAAAACCACCTTTATGACCAGCCACAATAAGGATAGGGTTGAGCCTCCCATTTGTCATTATCCATCTATTTTTCTCTCTCTTGTTCTTCCCCAAATTCCTAGAGAGCAATCCCTAGCAATTTCTCCACCAAATCCTTCCATTTCACCACCAAATCTTCTTCTTTCCTTCTCCATTCTAGCCAAGGAGGAAGCTACCCAAGTTTTGCAGGATTCGGAGCTCGTTCGTGTCCTTTTGGAATCTCTACGTGTAGGTGTCGCTCCGGAAAGGTTTTTCTTCGATTCGATCTACCGGGAGGTATAAATCCCTTCTCCTTTTCATTTCCTCATACATATAGGTCTATTTTGAACCCATAGGAATGACCCCCATGGTTGTATCTCCATTTGTGTCTATTTTGTGTCCATTTGGAGGTCATATGAGTGTCCTTTGTGTTGTGGATGTGTTCATGTTACATATATAGATTTATATATATATATATTGTAATGAGAGTGTATCTATATTTATATATGTAATAAATGGTTCATGATGATTATATAATCAAGTTTGTGAGTGTGGTTCCTCATATTATTATTGCTATTATTGTTGTGGATAATTAGGATATATATTGTGTATTATTTTGGCTCAAACTATCTAAATCCGTCATGATTTTTATCCACGTTTTTAATTTGAGCCCTAACTTAGAAATGTCATAACTTCTAGCTCAAAGCTCGGTTTAATCTTCCGTTTTTTTAAAAGAAGCATATTGAAGTTAGCTTTCCAAAAACATATAATAGTAGGCCTAATTCTCTCTGTAACTTTCTGGAGAATTATTTGAGTGTCAGCTGTACGAAAGACAAACGCGTTCTCGGTGTTTTCGCGATTTCGGGAGTTTCCGGAAACAAAAATGCGATCCGTTTGAAGTTTCAGAAAGCTAACACATAGATCTATAACATACTTCAATCCTAAATTTTAATTTATGCTGAGATGGTACAATCTTGATTATTAGTAGGAGTTATTATTCAGCATATGTATTTTGTGCACCCTTGTGTGTAATATAATGTTCTATTTAATTTTAACCCATGTTAATGTATATACATTATGTAATTAAATAGAGAATGCAAGCATGAGTAAATGGTTAAATAAATGATGTATGAGGTGATAATGTAAGCATGTATAAGTATGGCTTGTAATGAATATGTAGGTTCCATAGTATGTAATGTATGGTGCATATAGTGGTGCAAGAGAATAAATGAATGATGAATGAATGCAAACATGAATGTAATGTAATAATAGATGTAATGTATGCAATATACAAGTTAATGAGATGTAATGTTCTATGTTAACACAAATTTTATATTACCTCATGTACCCCCTTACACTATGTTGACACTATCACACTTGACACATTGTTCACTTACACTTTGACACTCTTTGATATGTATAAACTATGTATGCCCATTTATCCCTCACTTGCCCCTTTGCCATGTTCACATACACACACATAGCCTCTTAAATAAGTATTTATGAATATAGTTAACTTAGCTATGTATGTATATTATATATATGTTAGCATATTGTGTTGTAATATATAAGTTTATATAACCATTTGAAATGCCATGATTATAGACCTAATGTTGAATACCAATATATGCATGTGTATATATGTAAAGACATATATAGTTTAAAGTAATAGATTACCTACTGTACATCCAATGTGAATTCTTGCCTATTTGAGTATTGAATAATTGCATGCTATATAGAGTTGGGTGTATGTTGGCTTGTATAGCCTTGTATTGATGTGTGCTTGCTAGGATAAGTCTTGGTTAGGCCTAGTAAGACTTGCTGGGTTAGGACATGACCTAGTTTGACCTAGTTTGACTAGTGCAGTTGACCAGAGTTGACCAAGGGTTGACTTTGGCCTAGTTTGACCTAGATTCATGTAGAATGCATTGTAGTGCTTTATATTACCCTTCTGGACATGATTTGACTTGTGCTGTTCTAATTAGGAGCCAGACACCTCTCCGCGGACAATATCTTTACCTTGGACATTCAGATATCAGGCGAGTACATTCTCTGATCATTTCATATCCTGCTTAGAATTATATTCCTGCTTTAGATTACTATACTTGATGCTGTCACGACATTATCACGGATTAGTACTATACGGATCTCTTCATGTGATGTTATCCCCCTCGGGAGCATCGGGTACATTGTATCATGTGCGTTTCACTTTCATCATGTACTCCTGTGCTTTCACCATACATGTACACTCTTGTGAATCTTGTACTCTCATATTCACAGAGCCTTCATGTATACTATCATGTGCACCCTTTTAAGGGCCCCATGTGATATCATATACAATAACATAACCTGTTTAGATTCTTGTGTATTGATTGGGGAAACGGGGGAGTGCTAGTAGTCATGTGAACAATTCCATATTAGTATAGATCATGTACAACTCTTTAGTATAGATCATGTACAAATCTGTCCCGTTCATATGTGCTATCTTGTACTCTACATCACTAGCCACTGTTAGTTCTTTATTTATAGTAGATATTTCTATTACAGTTCTCTCTCTGTTTACATACTGTATTTCTTCATATCATGTATCTTACTTTATTGTATGATTATTTTTTCTAACCTGCTATGAACTGATGAGATGTAATGTGCTCGCTCCTGTCCTGACTGGACCTGTTGATAAATTTTACAGATAGCCTGGAGGTTGCCTGCTAGCCTAGAGGAGATAGTAGAGGTTGCATAGATAGCTAGGGTTTTTGCTTATAGTTTATTTTCAGTCATCTTGAGTTGTATTTATGGATTACTGTATTTGGATTTTGAGATGTATTCTGAGTTTGTATCTTAGACACTTAGACTTCTATCTGTTGTATCTCTTTTTGATTTTATGTTTTATCTATCTTTCTTTATACTCTACCTTAGATGTGATTGAGTTTACATTCTGCTATGTCACCCCCATTCGGGGAGTATAAACTGTTTAGTCTTATACTGTTAGATACAATGAGACCTAGGACAGCGTTCTACCGCCGACACTGCGGCGTAGGCTGGGCGTTGTTACGTTCTCGTGCCCTAACTCTAGGGTGCGGGTCATGTCAATTCTGAAAAGGTAGATCATAACGCCCATTTGGTAGGCCTGCGACCCGCTCCAACTGGCAAAATTGTGCACAGCCCACCGGAATCCAACTTTGGACATATGATTGGGTCTTTCTCCTCAAACTGGACCCGTAGACATGTAGTTTGACAACTTTAGAGACAATAGGTTCTGGTACGTATTTCGGTGCAAAATGGGTCCAACGACGGGTATCGTTTTGACCCAAAATTACGATTTTGGCCCTGTTCCGAAATTCGACTTTTGGACAGGCGTTTCCAGACACATCTTATATTCCGAACACGTTTATGGTGGTTATTTCAGCATCCAAGGACATATACAGGATTTGGCTTTTATCGCTTCACTATTCTGACGGTTCGAGCTATTAGACGTCGCTCTCTTGCACACAACCTCAGGCAAAATACCTTGCCATATTTACTGCTTATATTTAGTCTGTATTTTTATTAATGCATATCACTGTTTATTTATTTCCAGTTCTTGTAGTTGTACCATTATTATAATTCTTGATCTATTACCTGCTCAGTGATATTAGCTTTGCTTTGCTTATTATCTTTCGATTGCATATGGACCTAGAGCTAAGGGACTACCAACTGTAGTGTATTGCATAAACCTTGACATAGTTGTACCACGAGATATGTGTGAGATGTGTAGCATGTAGAGGTACTTGCGTGTTAGCTGATCACTGGTACGTATGCGTTAGGTCTAACTGCTAATAGAGGCATGTTAGGAGACTTAGCAGTTAGTAGAGGTACATGATCGCGAATGCGACTTTGATAGGTGCATCGGGTGGGAAGAACATTTCCTTGTCGTATGGGCTTCTATTACACATTCTCTTGTAACTCGGAAGCTCCACTGGAGATACGGGTATGCTTACCCCCTCATGTTGGCCACTGACGTTCTTGAACGTTATGCGCTTGGGGTAAGATGATCCTCTTAGGTTGGCCACTGTCATTTTTGAACGTCATGTGCTTAGGTCACTGGTGTCCAAGTAGAGACTATACCAGATCCTATTTACAGTAGTAGCTCATGCGACGAAAGGTTTGTTCTTAACTGCATAACACATTAGAATGGTCAGGTAAAACCTAGTCAATGTCAAGTCACCCCCGTTCTTTTATGTATCTTGATACGATTGGGACTATTTTACTTTACTTGTGGCTTGTGACATTTTATATATTCAGTTTTTATGGCATGTTCTTCCTGTATCTTGTTACGTCCCTGTGAGGACCTGGTTATCTCTCCAGGTGTGTGCTTTGTGACTTTTCGCAGGTGTTCTAGCCAAGGCCGTGATCTTCTCCAGTCCTTCGAAGTTGATTGTCCTTGGTTTTTTTGTTATTTTCTTCTATCCTTTCCTTGTATATTTCTTTCTTTTAAAATAGTTGGTAGTGAATTTATCTCCGCCCAACTACATGTATAAATGAAAAAAATTATAGTTGATTTATATTATTATACTCTTATTTTGTGGATGAGATTTAGTTATCATGGTTTAGTGCATTTTATTATGTATACATACGGGGGTTCCATACATTGGAGTATACTTTATATGTACACAGCTGGCATATCTACGTACTTCGTCCTAAGTATTTTGGGACTAGGGCGTTACATGTTTTTCTGGTGGCCCATGTAGGTCGAGTTTATCACTTTGGTTACGTTACTGTACTGATGTGAGCCTGCAGATAGGATTAAAAGTCTAGAATCCATCCACATGCTTGATCTCCTCCTTTGATTCTAATTTCGAACTCTTATCCGACTACCTTGATTTCTTTCTACTTGATTTCCGTTCTACCAGAAGGCTTAACCTTTTCCTTCGTGCCTGATAGAGAGGTTAGCAAGATAACTTATACTAGTTATACGTGTTATGTTACTCAATTATCCTAGTAGTTGACTTTTATAAGTTGGGTAGTTCGCTTCGTGGCCTACCACCCCGTATCCTTGTAACCTATTAATAAAATATAATAGGGTGGCAATGAACATATGCTAGTATAGGAAGATATGTTGTCTAGAATATAGAAGTTTAGTAGACCATACTCTATTGGTCAACCACGGCCTGATACAAGAGGCAGTAGGACGACTGTATAAGCAGAAAAACCGGACAAGACTTAGATCTTTGTGAAACTTGAACTCTTTATTATTGTTTTCATCATTATCTTCCATACTTATACTTTGCACTATCATGAAGTATGTCGCTATTTATAGCCTAGTTTTGCAAGCTTATTCTTTATCGAGCTTGTTCAGGACATATGTATACTGGGGATGCCCACAAGCATATTGTCTTATTAGAACCAATGTGTTATGGTCTGATCAACCATAGTGCATTTGGTTCGCTCTTCATTTGATTATCCCATGTGGATTGAGATATAGAGGTATCTAGGATCTCATCCGCGACTGCATTGACAATTCCTCTTGACTTATACTTTCGCCTTTGAATCGCATAATTGTATTCGATGACATCTTTCTTGAGCCCTTTATTGCTTTTTCCTTTAACTGATTGGAAAGATGAATGCTTGAATTTGATAGATAGATACAGAGTATCCCCATGGCCATGATAGTGGTATACACAAGTGTTGTTACCATCGGCTGGCCATGTGACTACAACATTGCCTTGAGTTACTTGTTCACCCCTCGACTCTAAAACTAATATCATGACCTTCTAGTCACTAGAATCTGAGAGTGATTATGACCTTACCCTAGTCAAACACAAATCTAGGAGACTATCTAATCTCTAGGAATCAATTATTATGAGCCTCCCTTTATTCATCTCGATTCTTGGCTTAACTAGCAACCCATATGCCTCAACTCAACTCTTACTTGACTAGGCCTCCACAGTTTAGATAAAAGAGAAATTTGGAGTGAATAGATTCTAAGCCTTCTAAAATTGTATGAGTTACTAGTTTACCAATTGATCAGAATAAGTTGATCTCCATTAGGATGATAATTAGCGACTTATGAACTCCCACTTCTTTTTAGATCTTTTGGTATCCCTGACCGTGACAGTAATATTCGTAGCACGAGACCAGCTTCCAACAAATTGCACATACGAGACATAGACGCATCCACCTTTATGAAGATATATCTTGTCCTATCAAAATACGTCCACTTGTACTCTATTTTTATGATACGACTTTCGAGTCAAAAAGGCCAGCTATAACCCCTACCATAATACCATTATCCTTTCTGACTTCAGTTAGGGATCCATCCTCGACTCAAATCTTTTGACCCAATAAATGGTTGTGATTTACTCGAAGCCCACTATGCACATGCCACTAAGGTGCCACTCAATTGAGTCTTCTTGTGCTACTTAAACATAAAAGTCACGGAAGATACACCTTCAAGACTTACAGAACTAACTTAACTAACCCGGCAAACAAATGGCACAACCACTTGAGTTGAGAACTAATCTAGGTTTCTCTAAGCTAATATGAATGGTTCAGATAGATGTTGGGCTCTTGTTGGGCCAATCCAAGGTTTAAATCAATCAATTATTGGTTCCAACGGAACTAATAAATCATTAGTTCATAACGTATAGTTCTACACCTATTACTTTGATACCTCTACCGTGACTTTGATATTTGAAGCGCAACACTAGCCTTTCCTTCCAAACCAAGTGCACACTCATGAGCTAGACCAGGCAAGCTACGCATATGACATACATGTCTCACACAAACATACCTTCTTGTGCTCCATTCCAATTATGCCCTACGTATGCTATGATTTTCCTTAAAACAAATCATAAAGGCCCATTTCCATTCCATTTGGATTAACCATACAAGTATCGACCCATTCCATTGACTAAATTAAACAACTACGATACAAACAAGACACATCGCATGTATGACATATGCTTTCCACCCAAGCAAGCATATGCCTCTTGCACTATACCAAACACCAACCATAGACACTAGTCATTATAACGTAGAGATTCAAAAACAATTACCAAATTATATCTTACATCAGGGTTCTGCACATATAATAGACATTCATCCTTGGCCTATGAATACTTCTTTTCCTGGGTTCTTTAATCTCATCTTTTGGTTTTCCATGTTAGGCGAAGACTGGAATTTCCATGGAACCCAACACGTTTTAGCTATAATCAAATAAGAGGTCCCTACCAGCTTGGCGGAAGCACGACCCTTAGAGTGACAATATTTAGTTGCAATAACTTCCTTATAGTGGTTGTTGACCAAGAACGCCATGACCATATCTAGGCTTACTTAGAATTTGTG